>CATIWR010506376.1:0-19341 GCA_949677035.1 Omphalea diandra | reverse complement strand
AAGATCAAAAGAGAGTTTTGACCTAGGTTTGAATAACCTAGTCTAACAAACAAGAAAGCAAATGTATCTATACAATGGATCTATCACTTTAATTTTTATTTCAAAATTCAAATATGAATTCTGTGACAAAAATATTTAATTTAATTTTATCAACATAATTAAATTTTTGTCCATAAAAGATTCCGAAATACTATTAAAACGCATCTTAGTTTGATGGAGTCTGAAAAGAAATCTCTAATGTAAGTTTATTAAAATGCATCTCAGTTTGATGGAGTCTGAAAAGAAATCTCCAATGTAAGTTTGACAATTTTTTTTATGTAGTTTAACAAATCCTTGTTCTTAATTAAGATGTTATTTGTTTTAAGAAAATTTAAATTAAGTATGAAATTTTTCATGTTTGATTGTAAAAAAAATTAGGATAAAAAAGAATTTTTATTTTTCTTTGACTAATTAATTCAACTTTGTATTATTATAGAGAAATAACTTATCAATAATTGAATGCAAAAGTTCAACATCTTAAATTTGTTTAATATGATAAATATATTTATATTAATAAATGAGTGACACTATTATAATTTATCATATAATTTTTTAGAGTTGATATATAAACTGAAGATGATGTTGAATTGCAAATATTGTTGAATTTATATTAATAATGGTGTTTTTAAATTTTAATAAATTATAGTTATTTAATTAAAATATAATGTACATATTTTCGATAGTTGTATCTATTAAGAGAAAGACAACCTTTCATTAAATAACTACTGTTAATTTTAGGGATATATCATTTCAATAATAGGTGTAATCTAAACCACTTAATAAGAAAAGGTATCATCCAATGGTTATAGAAAAATGACCTTTCAAATAGAAACAAAGAAGGGTTACATCTTTATATGAATAAGGGTCACTCTTGAAAGGATGTAACTTTTAGGAAGGGCACCATTAGTTCTATATATAAATAGCCTCCATTCTCATTCTTTGCACAATTCTTTTTTGAAAATTCTCTCAAAATTTTAGTTTTCCTACTCTCTTTTTTCCCAAAAGCTTACGTATTTTAAGTCTTATTTTTATATTCTTTTGAGTTTGTCTTCAAGTGTAGTCGAAGGATTTCAAGAGTTCATAAGGTTTTCTATTTGAGTGCACATTAGAAAATTTAGAGTGATTCATTGTATCTTAGGAGTAGGAGATAGAAATTTACTCTAAAGTAAGCGCCAACCATAGCATACCTCAAACCTGGTTTTTTTTCACCAATTTTCTTTATTGCTATTTTATTATTTAAAATATTTTAATTTATTATATATATTTATTATAAATATTAGTAAACATTTGCAACAAGTTTAGAGTAGATTAAAAATATTGATTTTAATAGAGCAAAATGGCATCTGTTGATGAACAAAATTCTACAAAACTAGAAAAATTTTTCAGTCAAAATTTTTGAAGATGTCAAAATCAAATGCGTTGTTGGCTTACCACTTTAAGTCTTTATTTTGTCATCTCAAATTATATCAAATCCACAAATAAAACTTCTTTTGATACATCAGACCTTAACACACAATTGTAAATTAATAAAGATTATTTGTATCATGGTCTAATTTTATCTACACTATCAAGCACGCTTTACGATTTTTTTATACTATAAAGATTGTAAAAGAATTGTGGGATGCATTAAAGGAAAAATATGGTATAGAGAATAAAGGGCTTGATAATTATACTATGGCTGAATATATAGATTTTAAAATGAGTGATAACAAAACAATTATTGAACGAGCAGATGAATTTCAAGTTCTCATTTATGAATTGAATCAGAGAAAAATAAAAATGAGTAAGAAATTTCATGTGGCTATTTTACTTTAGAAACTTTCTTCTAAATGAAAATCTTTTGTAATGTCACTTAAACATAAATGTGAAACTATAACTATGGATAATTTAACTATTTATCTTCAAATAGAAGAAAAATAAAGAGAGAAAGACAAATTATCTATGGAATTTTACGATAAAGTTAATCTTGTTGAAGGGAACAACCAAAATAACTTTTAAAAGAGGAAGTTCCAAACTATAATAATATAAAACAATAGTCTAGTTATGAGAATAAGAGAAGTCATAGTTATGTTTATGGAAAGCTTGGACATTTTGCAAAAAATTGTCAAGATCACAAAGATAAGAAAATGTCGAAAACACCAGCTTCACAAGTCAATATATTGTGACTAATGAAATTAATAACAGATTTGTATCCATTAATCCTACTATTAATTTAGTATATGAATCCAACATATTGGGATTAATATTGGTGCTAATATTTATGTTTGTGCTGACTGATCATTATTTTCTACATATTAGGTCATTAATGAAAAATTCATAAACATGGGTAATGCAGTTGTTGCACAAGTAAAACGAGAAGGGAAAATTAACTTATCACTAATTTTGGAAAAGACCTTAACACTTCATAGAGTTCAGCATGTGCTGGACATTAGAAAAAATCTTATTAGCGGTTCTCTCTTTGTTAAATATGGCTATAAAATGTTATTTAAATCTAATAAAGTTGTAATTAGTAAATATGAATGTCTTAGTGGTAAAGGATATGTATTTGAAGGTTTATTTAAGCTAAATGTAATGAATTTATGTTCTAACAATGCTAATAATAACATTAAAAAAATATTCTCTTTATAATGTTGTCATGTCTTCTAATATATGGCATAGTCATTTAGAGCATGTTAATAATGATATAATAAAGAGAATGATGAATTTTGATTTAATACTTCGAGATGTTTGTGATATTCTAGGAATGGGAAAAGATATTTTATTATTTTTATAGATGATTTCTCTAGCTATTATTGTGTATCCTACTAGAACTAAGGATAAACTTTGAATATGTTTATTTCATATAAAAATGAAGTAGAAAATCAAAGAGAAAAAGAGGATCAAAATACTTTGATCAAATAGCAGTAGAGAATATCTCTCTATAGAATTCTCAAACTTTTGTAATTTGAATAGAATCATTCATCAAGTTACTCCTCCATACTCATCTCAATCTAATGTTATAGTGGAAAGAAAAAAAAAAAGAATTTGTTTAGATATAATAAATTCTATGTTGAGTAGTTTTGGCTTACCTAATAATTTATAGGGTGAAGCACTTTTGTTTACATGTCACATTCTTAATAGAGTACCTTAAAAGAAGTATAATAAAACTTTTTATGAACTTTGGAAAAAATAGAAAACCCAATTGAAATTATTTAAGAATGTAGGGATGTTTAGCAAAAGTAAAAATTTTAGAAATTAAAAGGAAAAAATTAGATCCTTAAACAGTAAATGAAGTATTAGTTGGATATTCTCAAGATAGTGTTACTTATAGAATATTAGATATTAAATTTGAAATTACTGATATAACTGTTAATACTATCTTCTAGTCAAAAGATGTTGTATTTTTTAGAATATCTTACCTATGAAAAATAAAATTAGTACTTCAAGTGGTCCTTCTGATTGCATGCCAAGATTAGTAAAGCAAGAAGAAAACTCAATTCTCTGGACGATCCAAAAAAGGGTAAGAGAAATAGAAAAGAGAAAAATTTTGGGTGTTGATTTTTATACTTATTTAATTAAAGATAATGCTTTAATATAATAATGATGTTTTGGTTTCTATTGACTCTATTATGAATGGTAGGAAAGAATGTTTAGAGAACATTTAACCCCAAGACATTGGACTCGCTTCTCTACTTAAAATGATGTGTTTTGAATGATAACAAAACTATAAGAAAACCAAGAGAAGTTCTAATATTTTGTACTTTAGTGTTTGTTTGATATTTTGAATAGACCCGACGAACATTAAAAGGGGAGATTGTTATAAATGCTAGGGGAAGAATGTTTAGAGAACATGTGCACCCAAGATTTAATTAACGTTAAAGGGCCATAATAAGTTCAATGGGCATTACGCAAATTCAACGAGCATTGGACCATTCAATTGGCATGAAAGGATAAGCAATGGACGTCAATTAGATGTTACTCTTTTGCCAAAGTCTTTTGAACCATGCAACAAGCATTGTCCTTTTGCAATGGGCATTAAAGAAGTGTTTCAGGCTGAGTTGTGCTAAACTCACCCCGAGTGTTGATCTGAATTAGCAACTAGCGTGGAAAAAGTGTCCATGCTTGAGTAAAAGCTTTTGAAACCTGAAATGGGTGTTGGCCATTCTTAACAAGCATTGAAGGAGTTTTCAATGGGCATTTCAAATTGCTCAACAAGCATGAAAAGCAATGGTGCAAAGTTTGAAAAATAGAGCATGAAGTTTAAGCTTTCTTAAAATGAGCAACAATTATTGTTCTTTCTCTAACAGGCATTATAGTCAAAGCCAATCGGCATTGAAAGACATTCAACAGATGTTGAAAGTAATTGTTACAAGTTCAATGGGTGTTATTGAAGAAGAATGGTGTTATCATCTCCAACGACTAGTTTTATAGAAAAGCTATCAGAGACAACATCAACTATTCCAATGGTTAGTTTCGAAGCTTAGCTATATAAGAAGCATTTTGGAGTTTAGAAATGTTAGAGAAAAAGGCTAGAAATCATTGTGAACATCCTTTTAACTATTTGTGAAAACCTTTTGGATGTTACCTGTATTTTGGGCAGAGTGAGTTTGTTTTTGTTACTCTTTTTAAGAGTAGGCTTAAGCACTACCTATGTATTAGCTGCCTATTTTAAAGGTATAGACACTACTTGGATCTTTTCTTGCTAATGGTTGTAAAGGTTGGTATTGTGCCTAGAAAAATACCAAGGGGATGGTTCTTCCTGAGCTTGTAAAAGGAAAAGTTATTCCTAAGCCTAAAAAAGGGAAGGTTCTTCCTTAGCCTAGAAAAGGGAAGGTTTTGTTCTTAAGCCTAAAAAAGAATAGAAAGGCCTAAGTGAAAACTTTGGGAGTGGATTAGGCATATTGTCAAACCACCATAAAATCTTTGTGTTTGATTTCTGAGTTTTCTTCTATTATAGTTAGGCTTTTTTGTTTTTGTTAGGATCAAACACTTACCACTATGCCAAAAGCCATAATTGTTAGCAAAGGCGCAACTTTATTTCCTTATACTTGTGTAGTAGCTAGGGCCTCGTTTCGAATGCACGCCAGCAGCAGGATGTTGGACTTGGCCCTCCAGGCCTCTGCCCAATAATCCCCTCAACACTTAACTACCATTTATTGCAATAACATGCCTTTTAGAGGATTCAAACCCATGACCTACTCTGATACCAATTATTAGGATCGAATGCTTACCACTACGCCAAAAGTCATAGTTGTTAGCGAAGGCGCAATTTTATTTTCTTATACATGCATAGCAGTCAGTGCCACATTTCATATGCCCACTGTCGGCAGGATGCTGGACTTGGCCCTCTAAGCCTCTGTCCAACAGTTTTTTTTTTTTTTTACAACCCAATTCACTTTCCTTATTGGGTTGCCTCATCACTACTCAATCCAACATTTGGTATAAGAGCCTAACATTTTTTAAAGCTTAAGTGCAAGAGGGATATGGTCATGGCAACCATTAAGTCTTCTTTATGTGAAAGCTTTCTCAAAAATGGACCTACTAAAACTAGATGAAGTAATATGTCCATAGAGCTAGAAGACCACATCAAAAGAAAAGAAGGAGGAGTTTAATGAATTTCACATCCACCAGTGATGATGAATTATTCTACAACAAAAGGATAAAGAAGAGGAAGGCCAAAAAGAAAGTGAAAGTTGAATGTCTCATGGCCATGGAGGATGAATCGAATAAGGGCTCTTCAAATGAGGTATGTGAATCTAATGATGATATCAATGAGATGTTCATAGTAGAAAATCTTATCGAGGCCCTAAAATCAACAAATAATGATTTGGATAAATCTTTTCTATAGAAATAAGATTTTAAGAAATGAAAATGGATATTTGAAAAATGAAATTTCCTTCATTTATAAAATTAAATATGAGCTTCTTAAAGAAGTTGAATTTTTTAAAATAGAAAAAGAGGAATTACTTTTAAAATCATTTTTCTTAGATTAAAATGAAAGAGAATTTTTAAAAATTAAAGTTAATGCTTTGGAAAGGGAAAATGAAGAGTTAAATTCTGAAAAGAAATTTTGTGAAACTCTTTCCAAACAAAATGATAATTTTAAAAAAATGAGGTTTTGGATTTGAAAAACTCTCTTTCAAACTTTACTAAATGAAAAGAAAAACTAGATTTACTTTTGGGCACTCAAAGAGATGTTGGTGTGAAACATGACATTGGATATAATCATGCCTTTTCCTCTACTTCAAAATGTGGGTTTGTTAGAGCTTTACCTTCTAAAACACCTAGTCTCTAAGGTGTTAAATCACAAAAGGCAAATGCAAATGCAAAGCCTAAAAGCACTATACTAACACATGCATACATTAAAAAGCGTACTAACACATGCATACATTAAAAAGCGTAGGCAAAAGGCTAATCATGCTTACATATATGCATATGATAAGCCAAGAAGGCAGAATGCACTACACTTTAACCCAAAAGAAAAATTGCACATGATCACACTCATTCTAGGGTGCATATACAAAAATCACATATGTATAACCATAGTTACACTCTTCACTCTTAAAGGCTAAAGGAAAATCATACCTTTATTTCTAGAACCAAGTATTGTAAGAATGCAAAGGTTCCTTTACGATTTAGGCACCAGTCTTTTACGAAGCCACTTCACTCATGCTTTATACAAGAGCTGAAGAAACCATTCATTTGGCAATGCTTTTATTATGAAAATTATAGCCATAAAGCATACTTCTACTATGCCAGATTGAGAGATGAGCATATTTATACTACCCAAAACAAAATGGTAACCAAAGAAAGTCTAATTTTATAGGTTTGTAAGCTTCTCACCTTCCATTCAAAATGGAGAAAAAAAATGGTGATTGAAACTATAGAATTTAAAGAGTTGAAGTTTTTGAAAAAGATTTATATTTTTGGAGAATTCAACATTTGGTATCAATTGGAAAACACAACAATTGGTATCAGATGGTACCTTTAATTATAATGTATCTCTATCCCTCCTTTGTTTTGCTTAATATGCTTTTGTTGAGGAGTTTGCTTTATGAACCAAATTTGGTATTAGTTTGATGTTTTAGTTTTGGAATCTCTAACAACTATCTTTCATTTCTTGCTTTCCCTAATTTGTGAAGAGAACATGTAACCTCAAGTTATGTCAACTGGATTTGTGTTTGAATATCTTAGGTGATTTGTTAGAAGAAAACATAAAGAAAGGGGGAGTTTTCCTTTGTTGTTTGTTGTGCATTTTTGGAACCATCATGTTTACTTTGTCCTTGAGGTAGATGGTCTAGATTTTAGAAAGAGAATGTTTTTAAGGGCACAAATATTTTTTTAAGAAATAATTTTTGTGTCTTTTTGACAAAAAGGGGAAGAAGTTTTATATGTTTTGATTTGATTATTTGATTGTTTTGTTTGGTATAACTTATATGCATAGCCTGACACTTGGAATCTTTTATATGTTTAACATCCAACATTTTTATATGTTTAACATCCAACATTTGGTACCTTATGTGGTACAACATTTGGTATCTTATGTGGCTTGTTAAGTAGCATACTTATTATCAAGGCTTCTGTAAATATTCCAATAATTGGTATCAAACATTATGTTGAAGTAGTACCAAACCTTGTGTGGATATCTTAATTGGCATGTATTTTGGTTGGTATCTTACTTGTAGTTTTGTGTTTTAACATTTGGTATCCTCTATGTGTTTATGTTTTGTATTTTTGGTATCAAAGCATCATGATTTTGTCATCATTCAAAAATGGGGAGATTATTGTGAATGTTAAGGGAAGAGTATTTGCAGAACATATAACCCCAAGGCATTGAACTCACTGTTTTACTGTGAATGATGTGTTTTGAATGATAACAAAACCATAACAAAACCAAGAGAAGTTTTAATGTTTTGTACTTTAGTATTCATTTCATGTTTTGAATAAACTCGATGAATGGTAAAAGGGGAGATCATTTTCAATGCTAGGGGGAGAATGTTTGGAGAACATATGAACCCAAGACCTAATTAACGTTAAAAGGCCAAAACAAGTTCAATGGGCATTGTGCAAGTTCAACGGGTGTTAAACATCTCCTAACAGGCATTAGGCTATTCAATTGCCATTGAAGGATGAGCAATGGAAGTTAATTGGATGCTACTCTTTTGCCAAAGTCTTTTGAACCTCACAATGAGCATTGTCCTTTTGCAATAAGCATTGTAAAAGTGCTCCAGGTTGAGCTGTGTTGGACGTCGCTATGGCCATTGAAGTTTCACAATGCACGTTGATCTGAGCTAGCAATAGGAGTTGCAGATTTGCAACATGCATGAGAAAAGTGTTCAGGCCTAAGCTAAAGCTTTTAAAACTCGAAAATGGGCATTGACCATTCTCAACAGGCATTGACGGAGTTCCAATAAGCATTGCAAATTGATCAACGAGCATGAAAAATAATTATACAAAATTTTAAAAATAGAGCACGAAGTTCTAGCTTTCTAAAAATGAATAACGAGTATTATTCTCTCTCCAATAGGCGTTGTAATCAAAGCTAACATGCATTGAAAGACATTTAATAGGTGCTAGAAGTAATCATTATAAATTAAATGGGTGTTGTTGAAGAACAATGAGTGTTGTTATCTTTAACGACTAGTTTTGCAAAGAAGCTATTAAACACAACATCAGCTGTTTCAATGGCTAATTTCAAAACTTGGCTATGTAAGGAGCATTTTTGGAGTTTAGAAAGGTTTAGATAAAAAGGTTAGAAATCATTGTAAACATCCTTGTAACTATTTGTGCAAATCTTTTAGGTGTTGCTTGTATTTTGATAGAGTGAGTTTGTTTTTGTTACTCTTTTTTAAAGTAGATTTTTTTGAGCACTAATTGTATAACAGTTACTTATTTGAGAGGCATAGACACTACTTGGATCTTTCTTTGCTAGTGGTTGTAAAGGTTGGTATTGTGCCTAAAAAGTTACCAAGGGGAAGGTTATTCTTGAGCCTGTAAAAAGAAAGATTATTCCTGAGCCTGAAAAATGGAAGGTTCTTCCTTAGACTAGAAAAAGGAAGGTTTTATTCTTGAGCCTAAAAAAAAATAGAAAAGCATAAGTGAAAACTTAGAGAGTGGAGTAGGCACGTTACTGAACCACTATAAAAATCTTTATGTTTGATTTGTGAGTTTGCTTTTATTGTAGTTAGGCTTTTTGTTTTTTATTACAACCCAATTCAGCCCCCCCTCCCCCTCCCTCTTCTCTTGTTGCCTCATCACCACTCAATCCAATAGACTCTTCTTTTAGGAAAGAGACAATAAATATTGAAATAAAGTCATTATTAAATAATAAAACTTATGTCTTAACGGAGCTACCTAAAGGTTGTACACCTATAAGTTGTAAGTAGGTGTTCAAAAAGAGGCTTAAACCTGATGGTTCTATAAATAAATTTAAGGTGAGATTAGTTGCCAAACTTTTCACCTAAAAAGAAGAATTTGGTTGTTTTGATACATATATTCTCTTATAACAAAAATTACAACAATTTGAGTTCTTATAGTGTTAGCTTCTATATATAAACTTCAGATTTATCAAAGGGATGTTAAAACTACATTTCTTAATGATGATTCAGAAGAATATATATGTGTGTGTGTGTGTGTGTGTGTGTGTGTGTCGAAAGGGTTTGTAGTATTTGGTCAAGAGAATAAAGTTTGAAAATTAATCAAATCTTTATATGGGTTAAAGCAAGCCATAAAACAATGGCATGAGAAATTTGATACAATCATTTTATCTAATAGATTTATGATAAATGATGTTGATAAATGCTTGTATAGCAAAACTAATGATTCTAATTATGTAATATTATGTTTGTATGCATATTACATATTAATAGTTGGTACTAATATAAATATAATTAAAGAAACAAAACTTTCTTATTAAATAATTTTGATATGAAAGACTTAGAGGAAGCAAGTGTAATATTGGGAATAATATGATGCGTACATTAAATGGTATAACAATTAATCAATCACATTATATAGAAAAAATATTGAAGAAGTTTGGTAAATATAATTGTAAATAAGTTAGCATACCTTATGATCCTAGTATAAGACTAAGAAAAAAAATACTAGTAGCCCAGTTTTCAAATTATTATTTTCTCAAATTATTGGTACACTTATGTTTATATCAAATTCAACCAGGCCTAATATTTCTCATGTTGTTAGAAGATTAAGTGGATATACTAGTAATCCTAATGCTAATCATTGGAATGCTTTAAATAGGATATTAAAATATTTACGAAGGACCATATCATATGGAATTCATTATACTCAGTATCTCGTTGTACTAAAAGGTTACATTGATGCTAATTGGATCTTCGATTTAGAAGATACAAAAGTTATCACAGGATATGTATTGCATTGGGTGGAGCTGTTATAGCTTAAGAAAACGTGTATTTCTCGATCAACAATGGAGGCTAAGATAATAGCCCTTGATGCGTTAAGACAACAAGCAAAATGGCTTAAATGTCTTTTAACAGACATTCCATTATTAGAGAAGCCAATTCCTGTAGTTTGCATTTATTGTGGTAGCCAAATCAGCTATAGCAAAGTCTAGACAAAAAAAAAAAAAATCTAATGAGCAAAATAGGCATATGAGATTAAGATTAAAAAAAAAAAACTATTAGATATCTAATAAAGAGTGAAATTATAACTTTAGAGTATATTTGTTCTTTGAACAATATTTATGGATCTGCTAACTAAAGGACTTGTGAGAAGACTAGTTGTGGAAATTGGTGAAAGGGATGAAATTAAAGCCCATAAGTTAAATTATTAATAGTAGTAACCCAACCTAACTAATTGGATATCCCAAGAAAAAGGTTCAATGGGTACAACAAGTTGTTTAAGTAATTAGAGAAGTACTAGACTTTTAATTTAATTAATTTAACGTTCTATCGAGATTTATAGTACTTATATGTACTGGTTAAGGAAAAACAAATGCTTTGAATGAGTTCATAGCTAAAATGTACGATATTATTTTTTTGTATATATCCTTAAAGAACTCACGTATTTGAGCATAGCCATGGGGCCGTAACTTATGAGATTGGGCCTTTTCTCTAGAGCACTCAAGAGTAAGATACTACACAAGGCCATTAATGTGCAACCTCATTAAGAACTTGATAAAATCCTATACTACGTGTATGACATGTTGAAATTTATAACTAAAGATTCTAGTTCAAAACTTATTTTTATTATGTTTTTTACAAATTGAACTTGTTATGCTAAGTAAGGTTCAAGTCCATAAGACATCTTCACCAAATACATAGTAAAAGAATACATTTGATTTTTTTGAGTTATATTCTTTAAATTATAAATCATGTGGGGGAATGATGAATTTACATTAATAATGGTATTTTAAATTTCAATATATTATGGTTACTTAATTAAAATATAATGCACATATTTTATATAATTGTGTCTACTAAGAGAAAGAAATAACCTTTCATTAAATAACTACTTTTAATTTTAGGAATATATTTTTTCATGAATAGGCGTAATCTAAACCATTTAATTTGAAAAAAGAATCATCTAATGGCTGCAGAGAAATGACCTTTCAAATAGATGCAAAGCAGAGTTGCATCTTTATATGAATAAGAGTTACTATTGAAAGGATATAACCTTTAGAAAGGGCACCATTAGTTTTATAAATAGGCAGCTCCTATCTCATTCTTTACACAATTGTTCTTCGAAAATTATCTCTCAAAACTTTAGTTTTCCTACTCTCCTTTTTTCCAAAAGCTTACATATTTTAAGTCATATTTTTATATTCTTTTGAGTTTGTCTTTAAGTGTAGTCAAAGGATTTCAAGAGTTCATAAGATTTTCTATTTGAGTGCACATTAGAAAATGTGGCACATTGTATCTTGGGAGTAGGACGTCATCATTACAATTGCATCGAGGTAGTGACTGAAATCTACTCTAAAGTAAGCGTCAACCATAGCGTGTCTTGAATATGGTTCTTATCACTAATTTCCTTTACTTCTATTTTATTATTTAAAGTATTTTAGTTTATTAGATATATTTAATATAAATATTAGTAGATATTTCCAATATATATATATATATATATATATATATATATATAGACACACACACACACACACACACACACACACACACACTAAAAATTTAATTTTTATTTTTTGAAATTTACTTTCTCAAAATTAATATTTTCAAATGAAATATAAGCCTAAAATCTTATTCTCAATTATTTTATTGTAACTTTCTTATCACAAAAAATATATATATTTTTATAGGGATATTTGATTATCAAAATTTAATAATATAAATTTCTTTTTTTGAGAAAATTAAATTTTAACATAAGTAATTCTAAAAATATAAAATTATTATATTTAATTGTATAAAAAATTTGTCTTGCTACATATTATTACTATGTTAGGTTTATATATAAAAATTGTAAAAACTAATTTGGATAATTATAATATTCCTAATATAATGATATTTTTAATTGATCTGTAAAAAATAAGTCTTATAATGAAAGTTATCATAATGATCAAATTAATATAAAATATAAATATTTTAAAGCATTAAATAAGAAATATTGAATAATAGGATATAAAATAATTATAAATATTGTTCAAGTCTTGCTATAGATTTTTTTTTTTTTGTGAGGAGCGTAGTTATATTTTAGCTAGGGCTATGTTTTGAAAAGAATTATGTACAAATAAAATAGATATAAGATTATATGTATTTATACATTATATTAATTAAGAAATATTTACTGATGTATATTTTTTAAAATTTGTTAGAACTATGAGATAATAACTTTTTTTATTCTTAAAGATGAGGGAAAAATACTTTCTTATTTTAAATAGGAAAATAAGTGTGGAGTTTGCATTTAAGAAAAAAGTGAAATTCACAAATTTAAAAATTTTAACATCCCTGTAATCAATTTTTTTTTTTTTTTTAAAAAAAAGAGAGAATCCGTCACCTAAACTCGTCCTTTATTTAAATCCAAGCAAAATAGTGAAGAAGTAGGAAACAAAGTACATATGATTAGAAAGGCTTTTGCTGTGTTGGTTGGGTTGATGTGAGAATGGTAAACTGTTCTGCACGTGGGTGGCCATGCCACGTGGCATATCATATTGCATGTTTCCTGCCATGTCTTTGTCCCTTCTTGATTCCTAATTTACAAATGAAACCCCCTTCGTTTTAGTGTCTGTGTATATATATATTTATATATATTTGCGCGTCTTTCTCTGATGTACTTGTGTGGAAGTGTTGATTTCAGCCACAACACTGCTTCAGAAAATACCAGTTTTTTTTTTTAAAAAAAAGAAAATACAAAATGTTCATATTTGAATTTAATAAACTGTAGTATAATAATATATCAAAAATAGAGACTATCGAAATAATAAACATCTCCATAATATTTTTTTATAATCACATAATACTTATAATTTAATAAAAATACATTTTATTTGATGATTATTATGAATTATAAATTAATTTTTTAGTCTTTAAATTCAATAATTTGAATATCAAAAAATTAAAAAATTTAATAATAAATAAAACTGTCATAATAATTTTTGTATAAAATATAATGTTCAAAAAATTAATACAAACAAAATATAAAAATGTAAAAATAAAAATTTCAATACTAAATATGTGAATCTAATTAAATGAGTAAGAATAAAATAAAATAAAATATATAATATTTAGATTTATAAATAGAATTAAATATGATATGATATGAATTTAATAAACAGTGGCGAAGTTTGCAAAAAGACAAAATAGATGATAAAAAATTATTGAAAAAGTTAGAGTGCAAGAAGGAGAAGGGAGAATAACACCGTCCTTGTCCTATCGTTGCAAGAAGAACCAACCGTTTTTTGTTTTAATTAATTGCACGTTGGGAGGTCCTTTAAACCCATGTGATTTCATTCAGTACTTTCATGATAATGTGACGCATCTTGCTTGCCAATTTTGCGTTTCTCTTTCTTTCTTTCTTAGCTATCATGCGACAACTCCGTATCTAAAACAAAAGTATACTAACACTACTTACACTTTTGTTAATGCACTATCATACAAGTAATGTAGATTTTTTCCCCACTTCTTATGTAAGGTTTTATCTGCACGCGACTAACTCGTCCGTACTTTGCCTTTATTATATATATATATATATATATATATATATATATATATATATATATAATGGTATGAGGATCAGCTTGATCCGAACTTAATGTGGATCAAAGGTATACAAAAATAATGATACTCTTGTAAATATTAAAAGGAACTTTGTAAGTATTAGAGAGAAATAAGATATCATTTCTCTTTATATACTAATTCTCTATTTTTCTGCATGAGTTCTCTCTTTTCTTAAGTCAATACCCTCTATTGTTGCATTATTTCCAATTTCTTATTATTTATGAGCAATAATAAATGATATGTTATTTTTTAATGAGTTAAGTTTTAGTGTATTAAGAAAACAAAAATAATTTTATGAATTTAAAAAATTAAATGAATTCAAAGATTTTCATATTATTAAAATAGTTTTCTAATAATTTAATCAATTAGGACATCGCGAGTATCAATTCGGTAGAATTTTATCCGATCGTGAAGAAAATTATAATAATTATATGAAATCAATGATTTTTCTAATTTTTTTGTTTATAAGAAAATTATAATAATTATATTAAGAACATTATAATAATTTGAAGAAATATATTAAATATATGAAATCAGAGATTTTTTTAATTTTAAGTGTATATTAAGAAAATTCTAATAATTTTAAGACTTCGAAAAGTTATACGAATTTGCAAGTATCAATCTAATAATATAATTTTAAGAATTCTAATAAGTATACAAAAGTGGATATTTTTCTAATTTTAGCATTTATTGAGAAAATTCTAATAATTTTAAAAATTCTAAGTATGAGAAATAAAAAAAATTTCTAGTCTTTAGTATTTTTTAAGAATTCGATCGATTAGATATTATGGGTAGCAATTCCATTGATTTGTTATTCGATCTCAAATAAAATTATAATGATCATATGAAATTGGAGATTTTTCTAATTTTTAGTTTTTTAAGAAAATTCTAATGATTTTAAAAATTATAATAAGTATGCAAAATCAATGAAAATTATAATCTTTAGTTTTTTTTTTAAGAATTTAGTGGATTAAAGTATCATGAGTAGCAATTCGATATAATTATTGTCTAGTATTGAGGAAAATTATAATAATTATATGAAATTGATGATTTTTCTAATTTTTTAAAGAAAATTTTAAGAATTTTTAAAATTCAAATAAGTATATGAAATCAAAGATTTTTTTCCATCTTTTAGTATTTTTTAAAAAAGCTAGTCAATTAAGATATCATTAGATGCAATCCAACAGAATTATTGTCCAATTGTAAAAAAAATTATAATAATTATATGAAATTAGTAATTTTTAAAATTTTTTTATTAATAAAATTCTAATAATTCTAAGAATTCTAATAAGTATATGAAATAATAAATTTTTCTATTTTTAGTGTTTATTAAGAAAATTCTAGTAATTTTAAAAATTCTAATAAGTATACAAAATTGAAAATTTTTCTAATCTTTAGTATTTTTTAATAATTTAATTGATTTTGTATACTTTGTTACAAAATTGAATTTCAATTTCATTTTTTTAGTGTTTTTTAATAATAATTCATTACAATTCAATTTTATAAATAATCTCTATTCAACCTTCATTTTATTAATTTTTTCTATATATTGGTGATCAATTTCATTTGTTGATGTTTTTGAAGGTCCTCTATTTTTTTTTTTAAGATAAATGATAATTGTAAGTTTCATTAGTCTCATCATTTGAATTATATTACTTATAAATATTGTTGCTCACACCAATAACTTTAGGTGCACATTTATGTCATGAATTATAAATTCTAGATTCAATGCCTTCAAACACAAATAAACTTCTCCTCTTTTGTTTTCTTATTATTGTTGACTATTCATTTTAATGATGATAAGAAGTACAATATGAAAGAAAATATAGTTCATTCGAAAAATTATTATATTTTATGAGTAGTGCATGAAGAGATAAGAAGATGTACAAAGAGAGAGAAAAGTGAGCTTTAAGAAGAAAAAATTAGTTGATATATTAATGAAAATTTAATTAATTTTATAGTTGAAAGTACATAACTTTAAATGTAATAAATGATTTGTATAAAGAATCATAAATTTAAATTAAATGCAATAAATGATATGTATGGAGAAGTTGTAAAATTTAAAATTTAAAATTCAAAATCTATTAAGCGTAATATTGTTAATGCATATGAAATTTTTATGTTAAAATTATCTATTTATCCCTATTGATTCGGATCAACTTGATCCCTCTAGCACTACTCTCTCTCTCTCTCTCTCTCTCTCTCTCTCTCTATATATATATATATATATATATATATATATATATATAAGCCAGACATTTTAGGCCCAAAATTACATGGATGAGAATTTGATGATCTCAAAGTTAAATGAATACCATGTCTTAACAATTTATGAAAAGATTGATTGAGTCTTAAATACATAAAATCTAAAAACAATCACTTGGACCAAAGACGGGAAATTCTTAAAGTTCATTAAATAAAAATGAGCAATTTATACTGAGTTAATCAAATTACGCTTATAATTCTATCATGTTGAAATATTATATTTTTCTTTAAATGGGTCATTGAATTATTTAAATATTTTTGATCAATTTATAGATAAATTTTTTGATAAAAAATGATTAATTATGCCTTCAATTTTTCTAAAAAAATACATATAATTCTAAACTAATTTTTTTTTAATCTAAGTTTATATAGTTAGATTAAGGGCCATTTATACATAAAATACTAATAAAAATAACAAAAAAAAAATTTAAATCAATTAATTATGAATAAATATAAAAATAAATAAGAAATAAAATATTATTTTTAATAATTTATTTCTAAAATAAATGATATAAAGTTGTGGTGTGCTCACATGTATTTAAAAGACATCATTCATGTTGATCTAGTATATTTAAAGGACTTACTTCTAAATATTAGCTATAAAAATCAAATCAAAATTTTAAAAAAATTTCATAATCAAAAAATTTTTGAACTAAATTATTATTGTTGAGTCTTTGATTTGTAATTATTATTTTGATGATAGCGAACACAAGATGTATTAACTTTAGTTGTAAGTATCTATGCATAATTTTAGACCTCTTAATGATTCCTTCAACATTTGGAAGAACAAAGACTCCAAATTGATGCTTATGATAAAAACAAAAGCAATAAAAGGAAGCAATACAAGAAGAATAGTCAACTTCAAGTCAAAAGGATACCTTGCAAAGTGGAATAAACTTGTGCAACATTAAAATAGGCCTATTCATAGTAGAAAAAAAAAACCTCAAATAATCAGGTAGAAAGCTATGCACAACCTAGTGGAATAGCTTGTGCAACCTAGATCAAATCAAGGCAAGCAAGTGGAATAACCTTGTGCAAAAATGAAACAAGCATCTTCATCAAGAACAAAATTAAATTTTTTAACACAAATGAATAGAACATGGTAATTAGTATGAACTACCTTTCAGAACAACCTTGTATATTCATAGCACTTGATTAGATGATTTTACTGAAAGATGAAACAACCTAGAAGCCTTCGAATAGAAGACATGCATGGCTTTGTTCACCATGAATAAAACTCAAGATTTTCAAGTAAAAGGTTGAAATGGATTAGAAGCTAATGAATTGTCCACTTGAATGTCCTTGTTCAATATGCCCAAATTGTGAAATCTTTATATAGAAACTTGGAACAGCTCAAAATCTCTGGAGCTACTTAAGTGCATTGCCTTATTCATTATTAAAAAACTATCCTTTTCAACTTAGAATGTTTAAACAAACTAGAATTGTTGGAATGAACAAATGGAATAGCCCTGTTCAAATGAGCAAGAATTTGGAAGGTCAAAGAACAAGAAGTTCAATCTTAGAACATGTCATCTTAAAATTTAGACAAGCTTATGCAATTATTAATGTTTTAGAATAAACAAGCACACATATTGGAATGGCCTTATGGAAGAAGTGAATAGGCCTATTCAGCTTAAAAGTTAGTTGGACTGGAACAAACCTATTCATAAATAGCAAATAGGTATTTAACATTTGAGTGACTAATTTTCTATTAGCCTTAAAATTGATAAATTTATGAGTACTAGCTAGTATTATGGATAATCACTATATAAGGGTATCTCCTCTAACGTGAAAAAGATACAAAGAAATATTGGAAAGCTAGAAAACAAGTGGACATAGTCTTGTTGTTGTTATAACTCATTCAACCATTTGGGATTAATCTTGTATTGGGTTGCTTGAGAGAAACTTAGTTAAGTGATTCTTCATATGCAATATTTTTATATTTATATGTAAGAATCATAATTTGATTTGGGCAATAAGACTTCTTTAATATGATCTTGTAAAAAGCTTAAGATAGCACCTAAAAACCCATCTTAAGAAGGCTTAATATAGTGCCTAGGAAATCTATCTTATGTAAGTTTGAGTAACATCGAAGAAGTTTACTTGATAAGGTTTAAATAATACATATTAAGTTCCTTGAGCTAGTGAACTCTAGTAGTTACTGGAGAAGAGGATCTAGGCCAATGTTATGTGAAAGCTCTATAAACTTTATATTTCTCTTGTATGATTGCTTTTGTGTTTATAGTGTTCAATTTGTAGTAACTTGCCATTGTCCCATCCACCACCCTCTATGACTCCTTTGGACATCAAGTGGTATTAGAGCATGATCTCTTTCGATTAAGTTTTACTGCAAAGAGTAAAGACTAATGGCAGGTTTAAGACTTAAAGTTAGCGAATCCATCTTTAAATCTCGTTTTTTTGATGGCCAAAACTATCTTCTTCTTCTTTTTTTACAGAAAAAGAATGGAAATTTTATTTTGAAAATGAAAGGGTAGATCTTTGGATGCCATTGAAAATTGAGTGAAAATATGAACAAAAAAACCACAAAATGGTGTAGTCATTCCAAAAGCAATAATGAGAGAATGGAACACTAGACAAACAGAGCAACACATAGCAAATTTAAAGGCTCTAAAAATTTAAAGAAATTTACTGTATGATGCTGACTATGTGTAACACCCTAAAATTTATAATTTATATTTTCCTAAAATTGTACTTATTAGAGTTATTAAATATATTTTCTTATTGTGCTATTTAACTTTTGATTTAATTTGGGTATTTAAATAAAATACGAGTAATTTTTATGAGAGAACATGAATTGGATATATATATATATATATATATATATATATATATA
>CATIWR010506359.1:0-42564 GCA_949677035.1 Omphalea diandra | reverse complement strand
CACCTAAGCTTTAACCATATAAAGCACGCCACGGCTCCTTGCCATCCTTTGATGCGTTTATTGGATTCCAAATTATTTGCTCCCGCACAAAGCACAAACCAGTGGTGTTCGCCAAAAGCTCTCCCATCTCATACAGTATCTAGAAAATTAGCATCAAGAATCAGCAAGCATGCATTAAAAAGAAAAATTTGGCATTATTTTCAGGTCACAATATATAGCAGAAGTTCTATTTTGATCGCTTTACTATGCCTTACAAAATCGCAAACGAGATTCTATAACTTTGGTAATAATATTTAAAGCATGAATACCTCAAGCTCTTCTTCAGAAGCTTTATCTGAAAGGCTTCGACCTCTTTGCCCAATGAGAACTGAAGTTGGCAATTTCAAGACACGGACCAACTGGAGAAAGCAGGCTAAAGGTTCATAATGAACCTGCAGCAGTGATGGTAACTTTTGTCCACAATTCCAAAGCCACAAAACCTGAAGAAGGAAAACTTACCAACAAAATTTGGTACGTTTGGATTGTACACCATGGAAGGACTTTTTCCTTGAAACACCTTCAGCATTTTTTGGTGTATAATATTGGCAAGCATTGTACCCCAATCTTCTGTAACAGTAAGCTTATTTGTGACATTCTCACTTAGATCAAGTGGTGTATGTTTTAGCTTTACCTGAGTTGTTGAGAATTTAGCAGTAATTTTAGTTACATTATCTCTGATTTTTTGCCCTTTGTACCAATCTAGATATCCATTCAATCTAAAACACTCCTCTTTCACATGATCATTATTCTTACAATGAGAATAAACTTTAGAAGGATCTTTCACATTTTTACCAGTATTAGTAGGAGTAAATGTTGCTTTAGCAAAGAATGTTGTATTAATGGTCATAGAATCTGTAATAACGGAAGAAACTTGCCTCTGTGATTCAATCTTTAGTAACATAAAGTAAGCCTCATTAACTAAAGACAATGGATCCATTAGCAAGATTTGATTTGTAATAGCATCATAAAACTCATTTAGTCCCATAAGAAACTGCATGAGTTGATTTCTAGTCAACATATTAATCAATTCTTTCCATGCATGACAGTCACAATTAGGAATTGGATCAACTGCATGCAATTCATCCCAAAGTCTCTTCAGCTAAGTATAGTAGACTGAAATAGGCAAATTTCCTTGCAACATTGAAGTTATTTACCATTGAATTTGATAAATCAAAGGTCCATCACTTATGATCTACAACAACATCAACTAACAAATTCACTATCAAGAGTTCTAATGCTTTTATGAGATGTGGTGAAAGCTTTTGCCCTGGATTCTTTTATATCCCCAGGAATTAACGAAAATAGCTAAGAATTATTCCCAATGGACAAAGGTTAAATCAAAGATTACAACTTTGGCCATCTGTTTGGGGTATTATTCCCAATGGACAAAGGGACGAAAACTAATGCATCAGAGCTTCAAACAGAGAATACAAATAAATATCGATCACAGTTTGAATGAGCATAAAAACACAATGAATCTAAGCATCCATATAACACAGCAATACAAATCAACAACAAACACAAATCAACAGAACACAAATCATATACATCATCAAGCACACAAAGAGAAAGGAAAACGTAAGTCAAAACCTCAAATCCCAGTCGATGAGAACGATCGCCGATGATTGACAAAGTTGATTGGAAAATTGTTGTTGTCTGTCTCCTGTGTATTGTTGTCTTTCTGCCGACTTGTGCTATGGGTTCGATGAGAGGAAGAAGAAAGGGTTCGGTGAGAGGAAGAAGAAAGGAAGAGGTTCGGTGAGAGGAAGAAGAAGAAGAAAATGTTAACAAAGGGCAAATATGTAAATGAAACAAAATGTGTTTCTGCCAACCTGTTGAAACACCCCAATTTGGGGTGTTTTATTGGTTTGGGTGGGAATGGGTTGATTTGTCAAAATCTCTCAAACCAATCCATTCCACCCCAAACACTTCTATCCAAACACCTCATTATTTTCCAAACCTACAATCCAAACAAAGTGTTAGTCTTTTTAGAGAACTACTGATTCATTCCTCATGTTCAAGATTTTATCAATTATTTGTTGGTCGGTCATTTGATGCCAATCTGATGGATTCCGTCCACTTTCTCTTATGTGGCCTCTATAGTCTCAACAATGTTGATAGCAGATAGCTTGGAGAACAGGATGGGAACTGAGAAATTAAATGTCATTTAGGACGCTATTTTAAGGGTTTTTTTTTTCTTGTTAATTATTCTTTTTTTTTTACAGTATTTTGTTGGTTATTTTTTATGGTCAACATTTATTTAGTTATTTGATACATATCATTTGGTTGTCCGCTTGATATGTGCTTCCATTTGTTTGGCCACCTTAGCCTCTAATATTGTTAATTTTTCATTAACTTAATATGTTGATGGATCTATTACTATTCTTTGGTTGTTTGCTTGTTTTCAGACGATACTAGATGAAACAAGGAAATTTAACAGACAATGAAAAATTCCAAAGCTCTATTAAATTAATGAAAACAAAAGTAATAAATTGAATTATTGGTGATGACCACTAATTATGCCTTGTAAGTAACGTTATTCTACTTCATTAGTTGCTAACTTGAATGTGAGAACTAGTAATAATGAGTACTCTTTAATAAGCATGGATTTTGGGCATGTTGTGAGTTTTTTTCAAACAAAATTCACAATGATGTCCACCGCAATAGTTACACTTTGACTATTACATACTGACACAGCTACAAAGCAACCGCATCTGTGATGGTCACTGGCGACTTAAACCTTGCAATATATATATATATATATATATATATATATATATATATCACATGCATGCAAAAATATTACCCAAGCCTAAGAATACTTGGTAGACCAATGGGCTTAGACCATGAACCTGAAATATAATAGCACAGAGCACCCTCCTCTTCAATAGGAGGATGCTCTCCTCAATCCTCATCCATCAATTCTGCAACACGGAATTGACATTGCACAAGTCTTCTTTGTGGATGTGTCCCATATAGCATGCAAATGAAAAAATTCTACTCCTATAAAAGGATTTCTTGCCTCTTCTTCTTATTGATGCATTGGGATGTTGGCTTCTCTGATAAGCCTTTTCCAAGTTTTAGGGTGGCCCACTAAGAGCTATTTAGATTTTGTTAGCCCGTTTCAAGTTGAGGCAAAAGTAGACTAGATTGCTCAGACCCCAAGCAACTGGTTTCCATGCTTTGGTCAATGGCTTCAGGGGGATAAATTCTAACTACAAAACTGGTTTGCTTTAGCATTGTGCATCCAAATCACGCAAGTAGACCCCCAAAGAGTATTATTATGAACAACATGAATCTTGTAGAAAATCATGTTAAATAAACAGGGCAGCACCAGCTGAAGTTAATCTGCCCAAGATGAAGAAACCAAAAATGCTGGAACACTAGTCTCAGCATGTGGTACGAAGAGAAATTTCCAGAGCACAATCTGCTCTGTTTTATAAAATATGTCTTCCATAAGTTATTAAGCTCACTAATAATGCAAAAGACAGAATAGTAATAATTTTTACATACCTTGAGACTGATTATGGCTACTCTATTTACTGGTGCAGAGATGCGATTTTCCATGGTCCATGTCATTGACTTGAGGCGAGGCATAACACCCTATTTGTATATATAAGGGCCACATGGGAAAAGTCATGAAACAAGCCATTCAATTTTTCAACATATAAAATGATGAGCAATCTTGCACACTTTCAATTTATGCAAGAAGGCAACACAATCAGAGAGTCTAAAACTACTGCATTCTTTTTTTTTTAAATATGAACACATCCAAAAGTTTCACTAGAGCAACTCAGAAAATACTGATATTACAGAGTAGTCAGATATCAGCTCTCTCTTTCCTGTCCTCTTTTGAAAAGGAACAACATAATATATCGCCACAGAGTCTTCAGGGTACTAGGGTATGACTGATATTAGAGGACCAAAGAGGCAAAAACCAACAAGAGGTACAGGCCAAGGAAAAGGGAGTGTACAAAAATAGACAGGCTGAAAAAAAAAAATGTACACAATAATAAAATCAGTTAACAACCTCCTTGTGCTACTTGAAACAGAAACAAACAAACTAAACTATCCTTACCAAGTTGTCTGGAGGACTAGCATCATGTTGGATTATGTTTGAGGCAGCCGTATCAGCAACTATTGGTGTAGAGATATCGAGATCATTAAGATTAATACATCGATTTAGATCTTCTTGACGGGGCCAAAGTGTTATTGAAATCTGAGAAGATGGGAATGATGTAAAAGATGGTGGAATGCTAGCTTTGACCTGGTAAGAGACACCGGTCCTTGGCAGTGGATACTGAATAGAATGAACATAAAGAACATATCATCGAAATGGCATTAGATCAAGTACTGGAAAAGGTAAGCAACCAGAGAGAGAGCAGCTAGGGCCTAGGAACTAACACAATTAGATAAGAACTGATCATTACATAAGAGAAAATAAATTATGCTACTATGCAAAAAAGCAGCCCATAAGGAGTCTATTCCTAATAAATTTTGTAAAGTGAAATATCAAAATCGTCAACAATTAGCGTACAGGCAATTGAAGGATCACAACTCATGTATGCAGGCAATTGCAGGATCACAAACTATTATGCAGGCAATTGAAGGATCACAAACTATTATGCAGGCAATTGAAGGATCACAAACTATTCATAAGAGCTCAAACAAAATTTCAGTTGCAACCATTTGAGAATAACCTAATTGCAACGTTATCCATCCTCACAGCCTAAAACATTAGATTCATGGATAATTATGTAATAGGGGTCTAATAGTATTTTCCTCGTAGTAGAACTCCAACCTCTTTCGCTGATATTATCTAATATAAAGACAACGCCCTCACTACAAACCACTGTACAACAACAAAATGCTATCTGAATGCCCAAGTTTAAAATTGAACAATATCGTTTTGTAGCATTCCCTCCCAAACAAATGCATAAATTACAAGTAGTTAGAGGATGACGATTTTAAGCATAATCCATCATTGAAATAGCAAACCACATACTTGTTCAATGAGTTGAAGAGAGTTAAACCTGGTCTTTTGATGCTTCCTCCTTCCATTGATTCTGATATTTTCGGAGCAACGATATAAGACTGTTCTGCAAATCAAGTGATAAATCATGTGGAAGCAGCTTCAAAAGATCATCCCCAACCAAGTTTTCATGCACACTTTTTCTGATAAGTGAATGAAGGCATGCCAAAACCTGTTGCCAGATTTCCTTTATTCACATCATTTACGCATTAAAAAAATCATTCAAACAATAAAAAACACCAAATTTCATCAACTAAACACACACAACAGTAAGGTATATTTGGTATGACATAATTGTTTGAAAATTGAAAACCTATCATAATTGACAGATTATATAAATTACCATTACATCACATCAATTTATGCATAAAAAAAAAAAAAATTGCTTAAGCCAACTAAAGGCTGTGTTTGATAGATGTAAATTGGTTGCAAAAGAAAGTCAGATTATAGTGTAGCTGACATTATTATATTTGTTCAACTAAACACAACAAATTATAAAAGTTACCATTAATTTCATTTTTGCAATCACATATGCCATAAAACACATAAACAACTAAATGATCATTGAGATATGCGAATACATAAGAAAAAATAACAATAAAATCATCTCCATTTAATTTTTGCAAACGAACATAGGATTGCATCCTTCCAAACATGCCCTAAAACACGTGAATCAATACATAAATAAATGATTGATTATTAAAAATGTGAAAACAATTTACTGCGTATATAAGAAAGAAAGCACAAACAGAGGAGAAAAGGGAAGAATACATACAGCATCGAGATGGGCGACGGAAGGGAGATTGAGGAGGGATTGGAAGTGACATTTTTATGGTGACTGAAGACCGCTTCTCCTGTTTTTCCGTAAGGTTGTCAGTACGTGGTCCAGACTTTTCTCTGAATTTATCGCCGATAGTTTGTGCAGTTGGAAGTAAAGCGACAATGACGACTCCATTTTTTGTTTTCGGGTTTGCGGGGGAGAGTACTGAGGTCTAAAGCTCGCCAAGAGCGAAGCACGTGATGTGAGCATGAACCATTCTCAACTCGCTTCAAATAAATGTTTTCAGAACCAGATTGGACCGGTTCTGACCATTTGATTCAACTCTGTCTTAAAAAAAAATCAAAATTAAAAATCAGATCAAATTAATTTAATATAAAATAATATTATTGTGTAAAAAAAATTAAAAATTACATAAATTACATTATTTTATTCAAAATTTTAATTCTAAAAAATAGATTTCATTATTTTATTATATAATATTTTTTATTTTTAAATGTTTTTATATTTTTTAGAAAAATAAAGAATTACTTTATTGAATCAAACGATCAAATTAATCACATCGGTCAAATAAAAAATCTAATAATTGATTGATTCCAACTTTGATTCGCTTTTAAGAATATTGCTGCAAAAATATTAAGACCTTTTCATTCAAATTGATTAATTTATGTTTTCATTTTATAGGTTGACATTTTTTTATATAATCCGATTAAACGACATGACACGACACGTAGTTAAATGAGTTTGATTATGATAAATAAAATAAATAAAATATATTTAAATTGATTAACCCACTTAACCAACAATAAACACGATTGAATATGACTATATAATTAGATTAATGAATTAACATATAATATACAACATAAATATATATTAAATATATTTACATATGTATATAAAATATTTTAAAATTCAATATTGTATTTGTTTAGATTTTAATATTTAGTCTATATTTTCTCTATATACAAATAATTTTTAGTTAAAACTTAAACTTTGTAATTTTTATATGTTTTTAGGTTAAATGTATATTTTCATGTCATAATACATTAATGATACGATTAATTAAATGGTTAGATATGTCATGTTGTGTAACTTGCTTTATAAATATATTTGTGTTATGATTGAAGATTTTGACATGATTAATTAAATGAGTCGTGTTTGAATTTAATATTTTTGTGTTATATATGTGTCTTGAAATGACATGATCAGACACGATACGATATGAATTATCACCCCTATCTTATAAATTTTAAAATTATTTTTTCTTTTGCAATGCTCTTTAACTTTTTTGTATGTTTTTTTATGCTCTTTAACTATTTTAAAATTATTTTTTAAATCTTTTAATTATTTATATTTATTGCAAGAGTTCTTTTTTTTTTTTTTATGAAAGTATTGAGAATATTAATAGAAATCTATATGAGTATTAGGGTAAAATATGATAATATACTCTTGAATCTCATCTTAATACACTAGTTTGTCCTTTATTTTATAACACAATTAGAGTACCTTGACTATCATATAAAAATTTCATTTCTACTAACTGATTATTTCACTTCATTTAATTCCCATTAATTTATCATCAAAACTAAAAAGAAAAATAACTTATTGAATTATTTCAATTCATTTAATTCCCACTAATTTATCATCAAAACTAAAAAGAAAAATAACTTATTGAATGAGTGAAATGAATCACATAAATCAATAAATAAAACTCCAAGCAAAAGAGCTTCTCAATTATATTGCATAAATTATTGAACAAAAATTACTATGATTCCAATTAACAACAAAATTAGGATATGATTTTCTTTAAAAGCAAACACATAATTGGTAACTCAACTAATTGAAATTGATTAAAAAATAATAAAAAAAGGTAATCCATAATATAATACCATCCTCTTTCAAATACAATTAGATGATCAAATTAATAAATCTATAACTCGACCAAGTGAATATCTATAATTCATTCATTCATTAGTTAAACAAAAGTGAAACTATATGCTATAAAACATTAGTTTATAATGTTGGTTTTAATTCCAGTGGCAAAAATCTAGAACCCCCCAATTGAAGTGGGGTGACAACAACGCCTCTTTCTTCCACGCGCGTACTAAACAGCGAAGAAGGAGGAACCAAAAATGTGGGGTTGAAGCATGAAAATGGACGTTAGAAAGCAAATCAATAAAAAATTGAAGGGGTGGAGGGATATTTTAAAAACTTATTTTGCTCTTCGCAACCTTCCAAAGTCTTTGAGGTGTTGATGGGATGACCTAAGAGACTTTCTAGGGAGGTGAATGAGTCTTTAATCAGACCTGTCACAGACCTAGAGATAAAAAATGTTTTTTTTTTTTTTTGTGAATCCCCTCAAGGCTCGAGGATACAATAGTTTATAGCAAAATTCTTTCAAGCATATTTGGGGATAGTTAAACATGATGTTTCCCTGGCAATTAAAAGCTTTTTTCGATATGGAAAACTCTTATCTTAAGAAGCATCATCAATCACACGATTATCTCCCTGATTCTCAAAGGGAACTAGGTTCGAAAAGTATTTGATCTAAGGCCTATTAGTTTATGCTCCGTTATGTATAAAATCATTCAAAAATTCTTACCTTGCGATTGTAGGGGTGTATCTCTAAATTAATCAACCAGAATTAGTTTGCTTTCATCAAAGGAAGGAATATCGCAGATAACATTCCGGTTGCTCACAAAGTCATGCATTACTTGAAGACCAAAAGATGAACTAAGATGGAAGTTGCATTTAAAATGTAAATGAGCAAGGCATATGATCGCCTTGAATGACCTTTTTTGGAGGAGATCCTGAAAGGTTGAGGCTTTTATGCTAAACGGGTGCCTTGGTTTATGGAATGTGTCAAGTCTATATCACCTAGTCTTTTAATATAAATGGGAATATTTCTGGTTACTTGAAGCCATCTAGGGGCTTGAGACAGGGGGATCCCTTATCCCCCTATCTCTTTATTCTCAGTACGGAAGACTGCCCCATTTGCTAAATAGAGCCAAACTTGACCAAGAGATTCATAAAGTGAAAATTGCTTGTAGATGCCCTGCTGTAATGCATCTATTTTTTGCAGATGACGTTATCATTTTCTGTCAAGCAAAAGATAATGAAATTACAGACTTATTCTGGTGCCAGTGGTCAACTTATTAATGTGAATAAGTTTGTAGCTTTCTTTAGCAATAACACTCCTCCAGCCAACATAAGTCTAATATTGGCACTCAGGATAAATACTTAGGCCTTCTGGCGATGGTGAAAAGGTCGAAATAGGAAACGTTTAAGGAAATCAATGATATGATTTGCGTTAAACTTGCGGACTGAAAAGAATAAATGCTTTCTATGGTAGGGAAAAAAAACGCTTCTTAAAGTAGTTGCTTCAACAATTCCAACCTTTGCCATGGCTTGCTTCAAACTCCTGGATGGTTTCTGTAATGATGTTAATAAGCTATTCTCAAGATTTTAATGAGGGTAACAATGATAGGAAAAAAAAAAAAAAACTTCACTAGATCCCTTGGAGCAAATTCCAAAAAAAAGGAGGTATAGGGTTTCGAGAACTCCAAGCTTTCAATTTGGCTATATGTTGGCTAGACAAGGGTGGAAACTGTTACATGATCCCGAATCTCTGGTTTACCAGCTTTTTAAAGTGAAGGATTTTCCCTGTGCTAACTTTATGGATGCATCTTGTAATCATAACCCATCTTGGGCTTAGCGTAGTCTTCTTTATGGTAGAGAGGTCCTATGCGAGGCTGACGTGGTTTTTGATCCGTGGGTGCCTACTCGTTACCTTGTTCGTCCTTTTATTCGTGTCCGAGCTCAGGTGCCACCTTTAGCGAGCCATCTCATTGATCATCAAAGAGATGTTTGCAAAGTTGATTTGCTTCATCAGTTGTTCAACCCTCAGGATGGGTTAGCGATCTCTTCAATCCCTCTCAGTCTCTTAGGTGCGCAAGACAAGTTAATTTGGCATTTTTCAAAAATTGGGGATTTATATTGTTAAATCAGGGTATTAAATGGCTCTTTCCCTCATTAGGCCAGACTAGAGTTCTAATCCTCCTCCAAGTGGGGTGCCAAATTCCTACTGGAATGTTATTTGGAAATTACATGCGCCTAACAAGCTAAAGATGTTTGTGTGGAAGTCGTGTAAGGTGTCTTGCAACGGGGGAGAATTTTAAATGAAGGATGCCATCATTTATAGGGAAGTGCACCTGGTGCAATGAGGATGAATCAAATCTCCATCTTTTCTTTTTGTGTCCAAAAGCGAGGACTGTGTGGTTCTTGCCTCCTTTCAGTCTCAGGTCTGATGCCATTTATGGGCAGAATGCATTTCATTGTTTGTGGCTTTCCTTTTCCCTTCCTTGTAATGAACTTTTAGGAGAGTCCATCTCCTCTTTTTCTATTTTTGTGTTGTAGAGATTATGGAAGATCCAAAATGATGAAGTGTTTAATGGCATTGAGCATTCCAGTAAGGAGATTATTATTAAGGCGATCGCACTTTTTCAAGAGTTCTCTGTAGCCATGCCCTTAGACGCTACACCTTCCACCTTAGAGCAAGATCCTTTTTCTTCTCCTCACCCTCAAAATTGGGTTCCTCCTCCAAGTGGTATGGTAAAAATTAATCGTGATGGTGCTGTGGATCTGAGGAATTGTCGAGGTAGCCTTGGTGTTGTTGCTAGACCCCATACTGGAGCTTTACTGTCTTGTAACGCTAGAAATCTCGCAGGTATGATGAACCCTTTACTTCTGGAGTTTCTAGCAATAAGAGATGGGCTTCAAATGGGACTTGCATTGGGACATCCCTGTGTGGTGATCGAGAGTGACTCCCTTTTGTCTGTTCAGATGTTGCAGAAAAGGACTCCTGGTAATGCTGTTTGTGTTAATATTCTCTCTAATATCTGATTGTTGGATCGAAATTTGTTAGCATTGACTTTGTCTTTGTTCCTAGGAAGTTTAATTGGGTGGCTCATACGTTAGCCAAGAAACCCCTTCGAGATCCTTGTTTTTGTTCTCAGTTCTTGGCCCTTTTTTGGTGGGTCAAAAACTTATTTGTATTTAGTGGGAACTCTGCTTTTTAACTTTGGTTTTCTATCTATGGATTTTGTCCACCTTAGTAACAAAAAAAAAAAAATCATATGCATGAGGTGGTTGGACTAAGTAATTAGCTTGGGGTCTTGATTTCTCAATTTATCATTATGTTAGTGTTTGGTTTATAAGAAAATGAAGGAATTTGAAAGAAATATAAGATGAGATTTTGAATTTTGTTTATTTTTTTTGGTACATGAATCAAATATAAAATTTGATATAAAATGAAGAAATTCAAAAAAAAAAAAAGAACTATAAAGGGTAGTTTTTAAAAATTAATTATATTTATAATATATTTGATTAATGAAAAAAATTAAAATTTGATGGAAGGACTATTTCATTTCATGATATTTAAATACAAAAAATTTTTAATATAATCTTAAGAAATGAGAGATGAGATAATATATTATGATAAAATCTGATTTTTTTTGATATTTTACTATCATAGAAAATATATTAGTATTCTTTGTGATTTTTATGCTATTGATTAATAAAAAAAATTCTCTCTAACAAAATGATAATACAAAAATGTAATATTTTTATATAAATTAAAAAATAAAGATGGGTTAATTAATTATAAAAAATGGGACCTCAAAATAATTAACTTTTAATAAAATATTGATATGAGATAAAATAGTTTGAACTCATAGATATAAGTTCTGAATAGTTAAACCTCAGGGTATAATAATTTTGGCCTAAATTTTTCATGTTGGAATGGATTATAATTTTCTATCATAAAAAACTCATGACAATCACGAGTGATGATATTTTATCAAATTTCAGATATAAAATAAAGTCCTAATTTAAAGTCAATAACAACTTTGATGGACCCAAATGTAATTAATCAAAGATCTTATCATCCTTATTATTATTATTTTTTGTATATTGGTTTTATTATTAATTGTTCTCAAAAAACTCGATAGAGACTTCAACAACACAGATTCTCACATCAACGACGGATCTCCGGTCCACGTGCCCACCTTGCATATTTTTTTGTTCTTGTCACTAAAACCCTTTATTTTCTCTCTCCACAACAGGTTTGCACCTCTCTCGCTCTCTGTTTCTCTGCAACCAACAAGCTCTCGATTTCTAGGGTTTTTCATTTTTCTCCCAATTTCAGACTCGTAACTTCTTCATCATTCTTTACAGGTGAATTATGTTAACCTTTAATTCCAGTTCCTTGTTTGTTACTTATTTAATTTTGTACCCTCGTCAATTGCTATTGGGGTCCTTGTTATTTTTTTTTGGTTGTTGTATGTTTTAGTTTGAATATTGTGCGTCAAAAGCCCTAAACCACTTCTGGGTTGCTATAAAAAACCATGAAATATAAAGAGAATTCAAGAAATTGATATTATCGGCATTTTCTTTTTTCTTTTTTAGGTTTTGAGGTATTTGATTGATTTTTCACTTTGCTGTCGCTGAAGTGCAAATTTTCAAGATTATGGTGTGGCTTGTTAATTTCTTCAACTCTTTCATGAAATTTACGTTACAATCGGGTGTGCAGCTTGTTTACTGTGTGACTGCTACTTTTTGTTTGTTGATCCAGAAGTAGAGACAGTGCGGAGTGTTTCTGAACTGTTGGATATTATAGTGCTTACAAGTCGTTGATTGTGGGCAGGATAAAAGATTGAATGAGAAATGAATTAGTGGGTTTGAGTCTCCAGAGAGGTTTCTAAACTAATGCTTGGCTCAGACTTCGGAAAAACTTGGTCTTCAGAATTGGGGAATTTGTAATTATGGGTTAGAGAGGTTGGATATTGAGGATGAGGAGATGAAATGGTTGGTATGTTGCTTTTCCTTGGTTAGATTACCTATTCTAAAGGGTGAGATACTTTTCTGGTTTCTTCCTGGATAGTAAAGGGAAAAAGTGAGAATGAGATCCTTTGTACTCTCTTCTGTCTGTGCTTGTAATAAATAAGATGTTGGGGGCTCCACTGGGACTGGTTTCGCGAATAGTTACTGGTAATTTATACAAATAGACACCCAATTATGAGATAAATTTTGTTGCAGTCATAAAAAGAATGATTTTCATCATTATGGTTGCTCAACTTTTATTAATATTTCTATTAAATTTAGCTAGCTAATTTTCATTTAACCCTAGGTAAAAATTTATTAAAAGTTATTATTTTATTGAAAGCCAAACAAGAGTTTTTAAAAAAAAGTTATTTTCTACTTAAAAAAATTGTAAAATCTTAATAACCTTAGCAAAAGTTGGGCAAAAGATAGCTTATTTGACTTGATTGCAATGATAATAGAAGTTGAATGATTGTAATGATGATTTTTTTTTTTTAAATGATTGAAATAGTATTTGAGCCATAATTGAGTGACTATCAATGTAAATTACCCATTGTTACTAGGTTGGCGAATTCTACCATGGCTTTAGGTAAATTACTCTTTCGAATGTTTTTGCTTAAAAATTTGCTTGAGAATTACATTTGTGGTGCTTTAGGATTACTAATGGGACATCAACATGGTAATAATATGTGACTTTTGGACATAGTTGTTAAAGGCGCAAGGTGTAGGCGTATACATAAGTGATATTACGCGTAAAAATAAAAAAAATTAAAGTTTTTTTTAAAACACTTTAAAGAACTAATAATTATATATGCATATTAACATTGCATATTGAATGAATTATCTAGGGCAAATATTTCTAACCCTTTAATAATTTTCTTGAATTAGATTAGGAAAAACTTGTTTCTAACTCTTGTAACGAGATCGAAGATAACTAGCCTTTTATCTAACCTTATAATAATTAAAAACTTATTCATTGTGGCAAACACTTTCCTACACTAAATAAGTAGTAAAAAAAGGTCAAGTAGAAGACACATGAAAACACATGTGTAGCTATAAAAAATTATCGCATATAGCAAAAATACAAAACCAAGAAACAAAACCTAGAAATCCAATTATAAATAGAGGTAAACAGAATAGGTAGCAGAAGAAACAAAGAGAGAAAAAATCAAAATATGGTTGAAAGAGATTAGTGGTGGTGGTTTGGTCGGATTTTGATAACTTTTTGGTGACACATATGAACTTTCTGGCACATCGATATCAAATTTTGACAAATCAGCCATTTGCGATTCTAGTGATGGTGATATTTTGAGGTGAAAGATGTATATTGTGGTATAAGCTAGAAATGCACTCCTTTCTCATGCCTAGCACTAGCTGAAGCTGTGTGCTTAAGGCACCAAGACAAGCGTTTGAGTAACAATGCCTGCATTTGGCCTTCAGGGGTGTAGGTCTGGTCAACTAGTGCATCCTGCGCTTAAGGCGCGCCTTTAACAACTATGCTTGTGGAGTTGTTAGGTGTGACTATTTTGGTGGTAAGGACGTAAAAAAGTGTTCAAATAGACTATAAGAGTTTTCAACTATAAGGTTATCCAATTTGATTGATAAATGACTTGATATGGTGTTAGAAATGATTGAAGGATATCAAATATATATTATTATACTAACAAAACCTACAACAAAGACTAATAAGTTTAGTTAAAGCAGGGAAGAGGGTAATGTCCTTTTTACATTTCAAACATTTATGTGCTAATTGATATGAATATAAGCATTAAAATCGGATTCTATTGGTAACATGACAAATTGCACTTTACAAATTAAACTTTGGGTTTATGGGGCGATTAATTTGCTCCATCAACATAGATATGGGTTCTCATTTTGTTCTTAAAATTTTCTTTTGTATATATATTGCCATCTCTTTCATGTTTTTTTTAGTTTAGTGTGTTTTTATAATTAGATTTTTAATCAATTATAGAAATGAGAATTGCAACTGTTCCTATTCTTAAGTGCTAGGTATAAAAATTATTTGGTTTTCATTTAGTATCTTTCTTGGAATGCAATTGTGGAAATATTTTGTTTGGAAAAATGAATCTTGTTTTTTGTTGCTATAGTAACTAATAGGAAGAGTCATGTAGTTAGTTTTTCTCCAAATTAAGCATAATTCTCACACAATGGTACTTTAACAACATGCTTGGAAGGTGTAGAAGTATTTTTCCCCCTTTAGTTTGTGCTTTTTGGACAATCTCTCTAGCACCAAGTTATTTTTGGTGTGACTCTTGATTTGGAAATTCTCTTGTTAGGTCTCAAACTTTGTAGGACCATGATTTGGTTATTTATGGTGATGATTAGTTAAGTAGTTGTTTTAGCTTGTAGCTTGTCAAGTTGTTTGGAGCTCTTTTTCAAATGATGAAAAAATAGCTAATAGGTTTTAAGATTTGAATACCTTTTGATCCTAATGAAATTCCTTTATGAGATTTTGATGCATGTGCTAATTTATGGGAAAAGGGGAATTTACAAGGGGTTGTTATTGCGAAAATTGCAATATTTATACCTTTTCAATATGGGTACTTGTTATTACGTGATAGCTATTATGACCGTTGTACCCGATTTTACATAATAACATTTACAATTTTCAATTTGTATAACAACTATACAAAATAACGTTTTATTACATAATAACAACTATATTTTCAATATTGAAAATTTATATTTTGAGGTATTTGTAAAAGTTTGTTAATACCTATTGAAAAGGTATATATAAAAACCATTGTTATGTAGTAGCTTTTGAGATGACAGGTATTCGTGTTGTATAAATTTTCAATATTTTATCTCACTGCGATAAGATCCGCTATGATGTATGAGAGTGAGTGTTGAGTGATAAAGGCGCAATAAGTTTTCAAAACTAATGCGGCGGAGATGCGAATGTTCGGATGGATGTGTGACCAAACTAAGATAAATAAAATCAGTAATGAGTATATTAGGGGAATGAAATTGGAGTTGCCGAAATAGCAGACAAATTGAGGAAAGGGAATTAAGATGGGTTAGGCATGTGAGTCTTAGGCTTTTAAATGCGCTGGTTAGAAGAGTATAATACATTAGAGTACACAAAGATAAGAAAATGAGGGGTAGACCTAAGATCGTATGGAGGTGAGTTATTCAAAATGATTTAGAGGCTTTACATCTTTTTGAAGATTTGGGTCAAGATCGCTCCGAGTGGAAAAAACGAATCTATATAACCGACCTTAATTAACTTGAGATTAAAACTTAGTTAAGTTGAGTTTATTATGTAATAAAACCATTATTACATAATTGAATATTGAAAATATATGTAGTAGCTTTTATGTAATAATAGGTATACATATTTCAATAACATTTTCAATATGTGTACTTGGGATTACGAATTTTTTTTTCAATTTTCGACTCTAATAACAAGTATGTTATTAGAGTAAAGGATGGTTTATTCTTATTGATTCAATGGGTATATATACAACATGAGAACTAAATTAAGATAGAATCTTGCTATTCCTATAATCAAACTATTTCTATTCTTCAACCTATAATAAAAAATACATTTAATGTATAAATCTTGTAACACTTCCCCTCACGTTGGAGCATAGAGGTCAATTACCCCTAGCTTGTTACATATGTGAGACACTTGATTCCCATGAAGATGTAATGCAAAACTATTACCTAATTGTTCTCTCATTTTCACATATGTTGCATATTTAGGTTTTGCTGTATTTTTTCTTGGACAAAATGACAGTCCATCTCAATATGTTTAGTTCGTTTGTGAAACACTAGATTCAAGGCAATATGAATAATTGTTTGATTGTCTTATCATAGCTCTGCTGGAATTGATACTTTGAGATCAATCTCGGTTAGCATTTGAAAAATTCATATAACTTTGCATACAGACTGAGCCATTGTTCTATATTTTGATTCTGGACTAGACAATGATGCAACATTTTACTTCTTACTTTCCTTGAAATCAAATTGCAAGCAACAAAAATAAAATAACAAGTAGACCTTTAGTCAAATCTTGGATCTTTCCCAATCTACATCTAAAAAACATTTAATATTATTGTGACAATGATTTCGATACAGACTCCCTTGTCTAAGAGCTCGAGCTCCTTTCAAATAACATAAGATTTGTTTTAAGGCTGCCCAACATGTATTGTCAAATTTGACATGAATTGACTTACAACATTAACTGAATAAGTGATATCAAGGGGATTGATTGTAAGATAGTTTAGCTTTCCAACCAGTCTTCTATATTGTTTAGGATCATTGAAACATCTCCTTCATTTGTAAGTAGTTGATTTGGGATCATAGGAATATTGCATGGTTTAGCTCTCAATTTTCTTGTTTTGTTAATAAGTTCGGAATATACTTTTTTTAAGATACGAATATGCTTCTTCTATTCCTCAAGACCTCAATTCTCAAAAATTATTTCAGTGTCTCCAAATCTTTGGTATTAAACTAGCTTTGCAAGAAAGATTTATAGGATGAAATTCCTTGAGTATCATTGCCCATGATGACAATATCATTTACATACACAATAAGTAAAATATGTAGACTGCTTATAAAATATTGTACGATCAGACTTGCTTTTATTTAGTCTAAACCTTTTTACTGCTTGATTGAATTTTCCAATTCAGGTGCGAAGATTTTGTTTTAGCCTATAGAGTGATTTTCAAAGATGACAAACCTTTGCAGACTCCCCTTGAGCAACAAACCCAGGTGGTTACTCCATATACATTTCCTTTTGAAGGTCTCCATGCAATAAGATATTTTTGTCATCAAGTTGATAAAGAGGCAAATCACATGTTGTTGCTAGATAGATGAATAATTGGACCGGGGTGTTAAAATAGTTTACACCATATAATTGTGCATAGCTTTTAGCGACTAGGGGACCCTTCAGATGTGCTACCGAGGGATCATAATTAAATTTGACTGTTAGGTATATAAGAGTTAAGTTTACAACAATTGTCAACAGTTAAGTCTACAAGATCCTAAGTACCATTAACAGTTAAAGCATTCATTTTGTTGATCATAGCATTATGCTAGCCAAGATGTGAGAAGGCTTGGTGAATAGATTTAGGAATCGCTATAGAGTTGAAAGAACAAGAAACAAAAGATAAACGATCATAAGTAACAAAATAGGAAAAAGATAAGTTCACTCACGTTTATCTTTTCGAAGAACAAAGGGTTGATCAAGGTCACTGTACGTTGGATTTAATGACGAAGAGGAAACTGATGTTCAACTGATCACAGGAGGATGAGGCTGTCGAGAATAGAGTCGAGTAATCAGTGGCTTTGGTTGAGGAGGTGGAGGTGACTGTGAGATGGAGATAGGACAAGTGACATGATAAATGAATAATCATCGTCCTTTTGGTGATCCATAGGAGCAAATGTGACAGGAAAGAAATGAATGTGTTCAAAGAATGTAACATTAGTTGACACAAGGGAGTGGCTCAGAAGAGTCGAATAACACCTATAGCCTTTTTGGAGAGAGAATAGCCCAAGAAAACGCATTTTAAGCACTTAGGGTCCAATTTGGAAACTTGATGACGAGTGTCACGAGCAAAACAAGAACAACAAAAAATGCGAGGTTCAACAAAAAACACGAACTTATCTGAGAATAATATTTTTTATGGTGTCTGACAATGAATAACAGTAGAGGGCATGCGATTAATCAAAGGAAGCTGTAGACAATGTCAACCTAAAACTGTTTACGAACATGCATTTGAAATAAAAGGGTCCTGGCTGTTTCAAGAAGTTTATTTTTTCTCTCGAAGACCTTATTTTGAGATGAAGTGTCAACATATAATATTGATGAAGAATCCCATTTTGAATCATAAAAGTTTGAAATAAATTAGAAAAATATTTTTTGGCATTATCACTTTTTAATGTTTTTATAGACAAATTAAATTAAGTGTGAATTTTAGCACAAAAAGATTGAAAATGTGAAAGCAATTGAAAACGAGATTTCATAAACATCTTAGGAGACACATGATGATGTTTTGCAAATTAACGAAACTCACAGTTTAGAGAAGATAGATTACAAAATTGAAGACATAATTTTTGTAACAAAAGTAAAAATGAATGTTTTAACTGTCAACGGGCTTCAAAATAGGATATGGTGCTAGAACAGTTATCGAGAAATCTAAAATGTATTGACCTAATTTGTGTTTTTTACCAATAATTTTCTTCGTCAAAAGAACTTGAAACAAACAATAATCAAGAGAAAATGAGAAAACAATTAAAAAGATGTCGAACTTTGCTAATAGACATCAAATTGAAGGAAAATCTTGACAAATTTAATACGAATGATAAGGAAATTGGTGGGGTGAGATCCATAGTGCTAGAGCCAAGAATAAAAGAGGTGGAATCATTAGCTAAGGAGATGGAAGAGACTGGGATTACCTATCGTATGATCATCGACACCAGAGTCGATCATCCATTCAAAAGAAGAAGAATGCTTGGTGTTACTTGACTGGACACAAACAGTAATAGACTAATATGAATTCCTTAATGTTTCTTCGTAGTAGAGAAATTTTGCATACTCATTTATAAAGATTGTAATAGTTTGATCAAAACATGGAGTAATACTGGTAGTTGACATCTGATTTTTTTTATTTTTCACTTCTAACAAATTCGTTTAGTGTGACTGGAGTTGTGATAATAATAGCAAACTACTTATGTATTTCGGTTGTTGTCATTTCGGTGGTTATTGTAATTTCGGCCATTGTTACCTTCACCTCAGTTGTGATCTTGAATATGAGATTGGCTAGTCTTACCCCTACAAAGAGTGACAAGTGTATTAGAATGTTGTACAAGAGAAACAAAAGCAATAGGGTCTATGCTAATACTCTAATAAAGACCTCTTTTAAAGAGGAAATTGTAGCAATAACTAAGATCTGTGATTTAGCATTTTCGAAATGGGGATCAAGACCAACAAGAAAATTAATTTCTGCCATTTGCTCACATTGAGTTTGCTGGACTTTGATGTCAATATTAAAGGGTATGTTTAAAAGTCATGAAATAAGCCCGAAGAGACTGATCATGTTGTTCAACTCGATAAAATCCTTTGCACACATCATAAAAATGAGAAATATTTTCTTTACTAGAACACAAAAAACTAAATATGTTATCAATTCTTTCACATATTCATAATGCGTGAGAAGATCAACTATTTTAGTGTTAATAGAATTACAAATTTACTAAAATAATTGAGCATCATTTTTCAACCATTCGTTACAAGTATCATTAGTGGGTGGATCTCAATTAAATGGTTATTTTTAGAAATACTATGAAGGTAAAGTTGGGATAGTTTTGCACTAGTTTAAATTATTAGAGTCACCTAGCTTTTGTTTAGTAGTTTTGGACAAAATAGAAATCACACTAGGCATAACTAAAGTCTTTTGGTCAGCCATTTAGTATTCTATCAGTCAAGAAAGACACCAAACAAAGCCAATCAAAGAAACCCAACATCCAAACAAAACAAATAGCGAACAAACAAGACCCAATATAAAGAAGACAATAGAGAAGAGTTGAACGGAGGAACTAACCGCATGAACAAGCTTTGGAGGTCACGACGAATTTGGGAAGATAGACTGAATGCGACACGGTTGCCATCTAGAGTTGCACATGCCAGCGCGTATGGGATTAGGTAGAATTGTCTAGTGGCATGTGAGGGCAGTGTGCTGGGCAGATGGCGATTGGATTTGGTGGAGCAATCGATTGACGGGTTCCGACTTTTCCTAGGTGAGCTGTGACTATTGCTGGTGACCGGAGGTGATTGAACCACAAACCGAGTCAGGTTCTTCTCACTGGGCAGATCAGAAAAACACAACTGCTCAGTTGGGTAGAGAAGAAATGCTGAAAACAAAGAAAATTTTCTTCCTAACTAGGCTTTGATACCACGTTATTAAAGAAAAGGATGATTTATTCTTATTGATTCAATGAGTATATATACAATAATATGAGAACTAAATTAAAAAAGAATCTTTCTATTCCTATAATCAAGCTATTCTTATAGTTTAGTCTATAGTCAAGAATACGTTTAATGTACGGATCTTGTAACAAGGTATAACAAAAATTATTATGGAATAGCTGTTACTACCTTTTGAATTTTCAATTCTCATTTTGCTTCCTTCTCTTTTTATTGTGAAAATTGCAATATATATACCTTTTCAATTTACTTAGCTTCAACACATAGATTTTAGGGTTGTTCTTCATGATTCTAGTTTTGTAAGATGTATATTAACCTCACAAAAGGTCATTTAGTAGAACTACATCAGTCAAAAATATCTTGCATTAAAGGATATCCTCTTGCTTATAACTTTTAATTTATTATCAACCATAGCAAAGTCCACTAAGACGAAAATGTTAGTTATCCTGGTCGTTTGCATGTTTATTGATGTCCCTTTGTAACAATTAGTTCACTACATTTATGTAACATATCGATATTCCTTTCCATTCCAATATCCATTAATGAACATATGTCTTCTTCAAATTTATAAAATTCATATCTTCTCTACATTTTTTTCTTCAATAATTTTCTATCTGTTCTTTTTTTTTTCAATAAAAATTCTCCTTAATGATCTTCTTGACATAAAACCAAACTGATTTTGAAGGTGGTTGTATTTCTCTTAATTTGTATTTAATTACTTTCTTCTAGAGTTTTATATTGTTACTAATTAATTTGATGCCTTGCTAACTCATGCAGCTTTGAACACCCACCTTGTTCTTAAATGTAGGAACAAAAATGTTTCTTTTTCTTTGGTGCAAGTATATTATTGGATGATGTAGCCAACCACATGAGTCCTAGATCCCCAAAACACGTGTAACAATAAGCTCCAATAGATATTTCATGTAGGGCATACATTTTACCTACATTATTCTTTTTTTCTTTACAATTTACAACTATCCAGAAATCTAATTGTCTATCTTAATTTTGCTTTCTTTCTTTTGAATATCATGTGTTTATGTTTTATGTGTGCTACCTTTTAATAGCCCACCATGGTATCTTCTCCACTTTTCTTTAATCTACACCTGTTTTCCAATATCTTGTTGTCCTCATCTTTTATTTGCCTAAATGGTTTAAGTTTCAACAATGTCTCCAAGAACTTGATCTTTACTCATTGCATTGTTGATCTTCCTTTTGGCAAAGTTTATAGTGCTACTTCCATTTTTAAGGTGCTTTTGAAATTTCCTTTCTTGGTTGTCTTGCACATGATCTTTGATTGGTTATCTTTTTAAACTAACCACAATTTTGTGATATATACCATGTTATTTTGCCTCCGTTGTGATTTCTTATTGATTTTATGTGGTAGATGTTAAGTAGTTAGTAATTTAACTTTATAGTTTTGTCTTGATGCTTCTTTTTCCACCTAGAATATCACAATTGAATATCGCATATATAAACTAATAAGAGTGATAACCTTGCTAAAATTTTTTTCAAATGGAGACCCTGTTTTTTTCACAAATATAACTTGTTTATGAAAGGAAAATATTCTTCGAGGAAAATTTTTTTGAGAAAAATATTTTTTAATGTTTAAAATACATTAGAAAAATATTAATTGTCTTCTGATTTATAAGATTGTAATGAAATTTATATCATAAACACTTTATATTTATATTATTTATTATTTAATATCAGGAAAATACATTAAAAATGAAAAATTTTATGGGCTTTACAAATTATCGGCAACCACCACCGATTGGCAGTGACCGTGATGATTGTCGATAGTCAAGAATGATGAGTGATAATAAAACATGTGTGTATATTATCTATTTTTCATTTGGATAACTTTGGCAAAATCCGAAAAATGATTTACTCTTTAAAAAGTCTTAGTTCTCCATTGGTCGAGAAAATTTTTCTTATCGATTAATTTCCCTAAGCACGTCAAACATCAGAAAATGCAGAAAATATTCCCACGAAACAAACGGAGCTTGGATATGTATTCTTTTTGTAATTCCTTTTTGTTCTTATTTGTAGGAACTTCTGCTATTGGAGACAAAACTTTAGGGTCCAGGGCTTAGGATGGAACTTCATTGCTTGAGGTAAAGATTTAATGTTTTTGTAGTTTGGAGATTGTAACTGAGGACCTGTAGTCTGCCTGCATTGCCACCCCTTACCACCTGAGCTAGGCCTAGGTGGCAATATCTTGCTATTATTGACTTTGTGGAATTTTGTCTCATTAGGTTATTCTATAATTAGTGGAGGAAACGGAAAAGTGTGGAAGGGTGGAGTCATAATCTTATAAGGTAAGATTAAAAGAGTCGCCGCCCCTTACATATGTAAAATTATTGTCATACAATGAATTTGACCTGAATTCTGCTGTAAATTGCATATCCTTCATTGTTTGTCTTTTATTTATATCTTGTAATTAATTTTTTGCTAGTTTCTGTGCACTGGCTGTTTGTCATTTCTACTTGTGTTAATATGTGGTTACTTACAATGGTGATGTCACCAGATGGTTAATTATGTTTTTCGTTTGTTGCTTGTTCAGTACATACTGGCTTACAATCTAGCTGATTATATACAAATATCTATGCACTGAGCTCTCTGTATGCTCTATGCAGGTCATGATGTTAATTTATAATTCCTTATTAAGTTGGCATTGATTCTTGGGGATTTTAGCATTTGAAAAGTAATATGTGATATAAAATCTTCTTGAAGCTGTTTTGTTTTTTTAGGCTTCTCTGAAAAGGCTTAATGATGATATACTTCGGGGACACTTGCCCTAATCAGAGCAAGGTGCTAAAACATGAGGTCTGATTTAGGGGCGATAAAGCTGCAGAGTTAGGAAAAAATCTGATGGCTGCTTATGGTTGTGAAAAATTTTGGAACTTATGATTCTGTTTGGAGTAGTGTATCTCATCCTCTGCGTGCAGTTTTGCCTCTTATCATTTATAAGATTCTCTTATAAATTTATGTTGAGTAAATATTGCCTCTCTCAGTGTAACTCTGAAGTACATAATCACATAAAGGTGGCTGCAGTTGTCAAAGGCGTGCTTGAAGTGCGAGGCGCACCAAGTGCCAGGGGCTGCACCTCCAAAATTCAAAGGTGGGGCACTGTTACAGAGGAGAAAGCGTGAGCCTCCTATGCATTCTGTTGTTGCTGCTATTTTTTTTTTTAGAAGAATTATTCAGATTATTTCATCTCCATGTCATCTCCTGTTGATTTCTATTTAGAAGTGAGCTTACAGTAGATTGGGCCACATCCAATCATCCAAATAAAAGACGAGAAAGGAAGAAAATTTCAATTTTCCTATTCTTATGTTTTCCTCTTCTCCTGTGACAAATTGGGGAAAAGGCTTCCTACAAAATTTCATGATACAGGTTTGCTATTTTTTATTTTTTTTCTTCTCATTCTCTCCTCCTATTCTTCTCTTCTCCTTTTCTCATATGATTTGTAATCAATTCACTATGACTGTACTTATTATTGTTATTATTATTTTTGGCTCATCTCTCCTTCCTTCTGTGATCAGTGCACTAAAATTTTTTTTTCTTTCTTGGCTCATCTTCTCTTCCTTCTATAGTCAGTATACTTTTTTCCTTTGCTCTTCTTTTACTTTTCTTTTCCTTTGCTCTTCTACACAGCTGCCTGTGGTGCTGCCACTTTTTTATATGTGGTTGCAGCCGCTTTGCTTGCAACTTCATGTACAATTGAGGCAAAATTATGTGCATTGGTGTTTAGGCAATAATTAGATTAAAACACAGATTAGGGACAAATTTAGGAATAAATTTTACCTTTTGTTTTATGCTGCAGTAGAACAGTATGAGGAATATCATAAATTTAGAATATGAATTCCTAAATTCAGATCTTGATTCTTTTTACTATTCAATCTTTGTTTTAACATTTTTTGAACTTTCACGCATGGATTCTTCTAGTGTTGCTAGAAGTATAATTTAGAATTATGGGTTGACACTTTTTAAAATCCTTATTTGGCTTTTTTCTTGGATTTGAAAAACAAAGTTGTTGTTAGAATTTTTAATGATTTATGACTTTTTACATCATTGACATTGGAACTAAGTAGTTTATTTTATGATTATGAATGGTTAAATATTATTGGAAAGTATATATTTTTTTTGTTCACAATGCGACTCATATGGCTCAGGTGTGTGCTTGTGCCTAGGTCTTTGAACCCATTTATGCCTGACAATTATGAATGTGGTGTAGCTTTTCTCTTGAGTAAAAGCATAGTCACAAGGCGCACCAAGCTCCAACCTTTGTGCCTTAAAAAGACAAAGGCGGACATTGTCACAAAGGCGTGTGCCTTGGGCTTTAGGCGGTGCGCCTTTGTGATATTCTTCAAATAGTTATATTTTTTTTTTTTGTGTTTTAAGTGTGGGTAAATCTAAACCATTGATTAAAAATCAAAAAGAACTTTTGGTATGCCTTATCACATCTAATTATTTTAAGAAAAAGCAATAAAAGAAAAAAAAATAGTTACGGCAAGAAAAGAAGACCTGCTTCAGCCTCCTAAAATCACACGATTGGAGATGATCAATTTGATGATGAAGAAGACAATATTGAGCTCGATAATGATTGACTAATTGTGCTTTGTTTTGATAATTCATAATTGATAAGTGTTAGAACATGTTATTTTGTATTATTAGTAAGCTTAGGATGCTTGTGTGTTAAGGATTTTAAGTCTTTAGTAAGTTTAGGAGTTTTACGTGTTTAGGATTTGAAACCCTTATTAAGTTTTTTTCTTTGTGTGTGTTTTTTTTTTATTGTTATTACTTATGTGTTTTGAGTATTAATAGTTATAATATTATATCATCTTGCTAGTGTTCTTATAATAATATTTATAATTTTTTAAATTTTTTATTTTTTGTCATTTTACTCAGGCATGCACCTATGCCTTGCGTCTAGGCTCTAAGAGCCCTTAGCACCTTAGTACTTGTTGCGCCTTTAATAACTAATAGTCTATTTGACTATTGTACAGTGTTTCGCACCTATAAAGCTGTTGTTTGGTGAGACTAGATCATAGGCCAAAGTCCACTTCCTCCTTCAAGCTCCTATTACTATGCTATTTCATTTTTGTTCTTCTCCTGTCTTGTGTACCACAATTTATAGCCTGTATTCCTAATTTTCTCGATTTTCTCCAGTTACTTCATTTCTTGAAGGCAAGAAATAATAGCTCTCCTACTCATCATGTCTATTAGCTCCAATTTCCTTTTTACCATCTCTGTATTTCACATGAGTCAGCAAATCCTATTTGATGGACTAGTCTTCGCATGCCTTTGTCCAAGATGCTGGAAGGATCCTTGCCTCCTTTCACAATGTTTGTGTGCCGATGTGGTTTGTTGCTTGCTAGGATGCCATCTAATATGCAATATTATATACACAAATTTTGCTTTTTTATCATCTTGGATGCATTATACGAGGAAAGGAAGTTTGAAAATGACTCTTCTTGATTGAATTGGAGAAAATGGATGAGGTTATAGCTTTATTGGTTTGGACAGAATGAAAATAGAAAATATCTATATATTAAATATTCAGTATAAAATGAGTTTGTAATGAATATCTATGAAATGTGGATCCCAAATGTGAAATATTTAATGCAAGGATTGCATGGATTGTTTATTTCAGTGAGGGTGGAGCCATCGTCAAGTAAGTACATTGTTTTGATAAGATGCTTTTGTGGGAAAAAGGAGGACCATATCGTCTAATTAAATTATCATATAAGACAAAAAACATGACAGCTTCAAATTAGATGTGAGCCTTGATAAAGTTGAAAATTGTGTTTCCTTCCATGTATTATCTTTTAATTCTTACTTAAGTAACTTTCTCCCTTAAGATCAATTGAAAAAAGTTTCAGCATCTGCTGCTGGGGAGGTGACTTCATGAAGGATCTATAATAAGGAAATTTGAATGTTTTTCATTCATCTAAATGAAAGGATACGACAATATGGAAAAAAAAAAAAAAAAACCCCTCGGTAAAGCAGTTAAAAAGATCTGCAAAATTACTTACATTTTGGGTGTGAACCTATCTCATAATTCATAGGTGATAACTTTATTGTTCTTATTTCTGCTTTTTCTTGTTTTGAATGTCAGGCAAGCATCCTTACAACTAAAATAATGCTTCTTTTTTCTTGTTTTCTTAATTATAGGGATTGTTGCGGGATATGTGAGAACTAGTAAGCAGCAGGATGAGCAATGATGTTTTTGATGTGCAGATTTTAAATGAGAAGTTGTCAAAACTTAACAACTCACAACAGAGCATTGAATGTATCCTTCATTTAGTCATTAGAATATGCATAGTATTAGTAGGAAAGTTCACTCAATTCTAGTGGGAGTTGCTGCCATCTGGAATATTTTCTAAGATCTTCTTTCTTTACTTTAAGGTAGTCTACTAATTTGTAAATGCAATATTAGTTAAAGTTCATTACATGAGAAAGTGACACCTTCTTGGTGGCAGTTGCATCTAGAAAAATGTTATGTACATGCTTAGTTGTGCAAAGTAAGTTTTGCTAATAACGTTTGTCTCGTTAAAGAAGTTTTGCATTGAAAGACAGTTATTGTGTTTTCATGGTGTCATGATTTTTCCCCGTGTTTAACCAAATTTGTATTTTGTTTTTTCTGTTACTATTATATTTGGCTGGAGAGGGACATTAAAGATTGCATTTTTCTGCTGCTTTTATTTTATATATATACACACACACACACACACACATTAAGGTTTGTGAAGGGGGCTTGTGGAAGAGGGTGTCCAGTTGGCATATAACTTTTTTAGGAACTATGAATTTTAGCTGATTTTTAATTTTATCATTCTGCCCTCAACTTTAAGGCTTGGTATCAATTTTGGCAATTCAATTAAAATTAGTAGAAAAAATATTTTATCATTGATTAAAATGAAATTTTGTTTTTCAAGTTAAAACATATGCTCATTTTCTCTCTTCTCTTTTGATAACTCTCTTTCCCCTCTGCTTTTCATAACCATTAATCAGATTCTTGTATTTATAAATATTTTTTTTATTTTTTTTTTTACTTTTCAATTAGAAGATGAAAAGGGTGAGGGGGAAAGAGAGAATGAAGATACATGTGTCATTTTGACTTCTTAAATTACACTTTCTTTGATTCATTTGTAAAAATCCTATATTTTTTTGTCAATTTGAATTGAATCATTCAAACTGAAACCAATCTTAGAGGTTGAGGATAGAAAAAGTTAAAAATTGGCAAAAGTGGATAATTCTTGAAAAGCTTATGGCTTCTTTGGTCATTTGGCCTAAGTACTGGGAAGCACTGTTGTCAATTTGCTTGTCAACCAATCAATAGAGTGAAGCCTTGATTGGGTTAATCCTGATTTCTGAGTATTTTGTTGTTTTCCAGTTCCAGTTTTATTTTTCTTATAGCTTTTGAAGATGTATGTAATAAATGCAATTTGCAATTATCTAAGTTTTGATTGTGTAGTGCTAGTTTGTGGCCATTATTGCTGTCCTTGGAGGTGGTATGCTGGAATTATGATACATTAAGCTTTGCTTGATAGCCTAGTAACCCCTGTATTTCTGGCATGCTATTTTTCTTTTTTAATTTGTTCATCTCAACTGCCTTGCAGGAAGTTTTTTTTTTGTCTTGCAAATATTATTTCTTAATACTTTTTCAACGATGACGTGACTAGTGTATGATAAAGAAAACTTAAGCAGTGATTAGAACTCTTGTAAGGGATAATGATTTGTTGTAACATTGATTACTGTTATGTTTAATGGCATATACTTGGTACAGTGTGCAACTGGTCCTTTTGTGTTTGTTCAAATTGTCGCACCCATGTTTGTGTTTGTGTGATTTGTTTATTTAGCATGTGTTTTGTTTTAACACTGGATTAGCTTTATCTCACTGGTGTATTTTGCATCGGAAGAAAGCAAGACAGATTGTTGAAACATGGGAGAAATTGTTTAACTCCTCCCAGAGAGAGCAGCGTGTGTCTTTCCTGTATTTGGCCAATGACATCTTGCAAAATAGTAGGCGGAAGGGTAGTGAGTTTGTGAATGAATTCTGGAAAGTTCTTCCTGCAGCACTCAAACAAGTTTATGATAATGGGGATGAACATGGGAAGAAAGTTGTGACTAGATTGGTAACTTCTTAATCGTTTAATTTAATGGACTCCCAAGTCCTTGTTTTCCCCTTCGTGTTGTTAGTTCTCTTTTGGTACATCTGTTTTCTTTTTTTCAATGGGTGTGCTCTTTGCCACCAAGTAATTTAATATATTCTTGGCATGTGCTACTTCTTTGTATCTTTGTTTTCATTGTGCAGGGGTGGAGTTAAAATTGTTATCATTATTGCCAGTGTTTTTTTCTATGTTATCCACTTGTGAGTCTGTGTTTTAAATTGTTATCATAATTTCAGGTTGACATATGGGAGGAAAGAAAAGTTTTTGGCTCTCGAGGGCAGGGTCTTAAAGATGAAATGCTTGGTAAGAATCCGCCTCCTCTGTTAGTGAGCAATGGAAAGAGCTCAAATCCTATCAGGATAGTGAAAAGGGATGCACACTCTGTAAGAATTGTAAGCATTTAGTTTTTCTGTGGTAATATATACTTTTTGTATTTCACATTCATTTTTTTTTTTAATATAAAGCTTTGTATGTGTATAGTGATCTTGAATATATGTTTGCTTGGTAGAAATTGGCTGTTGGAGGTCTACCAGAGAAGATTCTAACAGCATTTCAATCAGTAATTGATGAACATGTTGATGAAGAAGCTGCTTTAAACAAGTGTAGTGCTGCTGCATCCCATGTTGGTAAAATTAAGGAAGAAATGGAAAATGTTTCAACTCTAGGTAAGAATTCCAAATTAAAGCACAACACATTACCTTTATGAAATACAGATGATGAAATATTACCATTTGAGCATTCAGGTAAAGCACATTATTTAGTTAGGTCATTCAGGTAAAGCACATTATTTAGTTAGGTCCATTTTATGTCTAAATCTCCTGTGACGTTTAGCATTGGCTTCCTAGTAGACTCTGGAAATACTTTCAAACACTTTGATAATATATTTGCCTATCATGAGGCCCATCACAAAACGCCAACTCATGACATAAAACCTTGTGAGTTATGGTCACTGGATTTTCCTCTGGGACTTGTCACATATTATTAAGGAAATAGAAAATGTGCTGGTTAAGTTGATGACTCGATGCTTTGGATGTTCAGAAGTATTCGGTTATTCTGATTATCTTAATGTGTTATCACAGTTGGGATGGCTTTTATCATAAATGGGATGCAATTAAGTATAATCAACCTATTAGATGTCTGATCTGGATGATATTTTATTCCATATTTTCATTTAGTCAGAATCATGGCAATTTTGTGTTGTGGTTTAATTTGAAGCTAGTAGACTTTTATTATCTTGAAATGATAATATTTATTTGCCATTTAATGAAGGATATCATACTTCTTTGGGGCATTTGTAGTTTTTGCAAATATTATATTAGCTTTCAATGGCTGGTATCCACACTCCTGGAGATCTGGTCCTTGCTGCTAGTGTACTTTTTTGCTGAAGTATAGACTAATTGTCAACTTCTCTTTCTTTCTAATGTATATATCTTCATGATTAGTTTTAACTTTTTTTTACTTATCAGGAAATTTGCAAGGTTCTACTTTTGTTGATGAGTTGCAAGTGCAGGAAAATGTCCTTCTGCAGTGTGTTGGGAAACTTGAAAGTGCTGCAGCAACCAGGGCATTGTTGATTTCCCAGCTTAAAGAAGCACTTGAGGATCAAGTACATTTTGTTACAATTTTAATCTTTTTGAGACATTTGGCATATTTTACTGTTATGCTGATTTTTATCCTTCTTCAGGAATTAAAGCTGGAACTCGTTCGTGCCCAGTTACTAGTAAGAGTTGCTTTCTATTGCTTCAAATTTAATCTGATTGTTAGGCTAATGATGCTTTGGATTTCAATTACTCAGAACCATGATAAAGATCACTTGATCCCTCTGTCATAGTACATTGTTTGACCTTGTCGGATAAAGGATTGCTTCCATGTCCCTGTGCAGGGTTCAACTAGAATGATAAATTGAGACCAACATCATGTTGGAAGTTCTTGCTCTGCTGAGGCAGTGTTTGATCATCTAGAAAACCAGTTTACAGGTCACTATAGAACATGGGAAATGCCAAATGTTTGAAAGTAATATTAACAGTGTTTGGTTCAATTCTAGCTTAGAATAATTTCATTTGCAAATGAATTTCTTATAAAATTCATTTACAAATGAATTTTTATGTTTAGCATACTATGGAATAAGAATATAATTCAAATTAAGAATAAAATTTATTTTAAATGAAATGAATTTTGTGTTTAGTTTAAGTGTAAAATTCAATAAAAATTTCATTTTTACAAAAAATGTCGTCGTGTTATTCTTTCAATTTTTACAAATTTAAAAAAATAAAATTAAAAAAGAGAGTAGAGAGAGAAAGAAGAAAGAGAAGAGTGGAAGAGAGAGAAAGGAGGAAAGAGAGTGGGAAAAGACATTTTAGCTAGGGGTGGTTTTGTCATAATGAAAAAAACTTCACAACTTTAGAGTTCTTTTGAAAATTTTATCAAATTTGATGGAATTTTGTTTAATTATAACTAATTTTAAGGATTTAATTAAATAGAATCTCAAATGAATTTTCATTAATATCAAACATACAAAAGGGGGATTTTTACAAACTAATTCTATAAAAACTATAAAATTCATTTATACTAAACACTCTAAATGTCATGGGTTTCAATTGAATTAGAAAAGTAGAATCACGAGTATGTTGTGAAGACAACAATAGAAATGTAAAACACTATCTCCCTATTATATTATCTTAAAGAGCCCAAGAACACCGATGTAAACAAGAATCAAAAAGAGGAAGATGGCGAAATCCATATTGCACATTGACCTTACGACTACTCAAGGTGCTTTTTGAAAGGATAGATAGGGGTTAAGGGAGGCAGGGAATGATACTTCAATCATCAAATTTGAAATGTTAAGAATGTGTACGTGTGCTTTCCCATTAATTCAATATATTCGGTGATTTTGCAGATTGGTCGAGTACAGATTGAGCAAGCAGTCAATCTCAGAAAGAGGTTAACATCTCCAGTTGTTCCTGGCCAGTCAGCCCCCACTACCTTACCAATGACAGATGCTGCCAAGGTTGTAGAACACGATATACCTCCAGATCTGCCGACCAGCACTCCACCTCAGCCTCTTCTTACCCAACCTGTTGTTTCTTTTGCACCAATGAAAACTACTGATGAGGAGAGCAAGAAAGCTGCAGCAGCAGCTGTTGCTGCTAAGCTTGCTGCTTCTACATCTTCTGCACAGATGCTTACCTCTGTTCTTTCATCTCTTGTAGCTGAGGAAGCTGCCTCCATGACTGGTGGCCTAAAATTAACTGGATTTGCAACAGGCTTGGCCATGTTTTCCCCTGAAAAACGCCAGAAACTTGAGAAACCAACGCCAGTATCTGATATTAGCAATTCTGATGTGGGTAACACAGCTTATTTTAGTCCTTTACAGCAGCAACCAGGGACGACCATGCCTCTTGTGCCGCCATCTTCAAGCATGCAGTCCATGTCCCAATCGAACCAGATACAAACTTCATTTGGTGCTTTACCACCATTGCCACCTCCACCTCCTTTGTCTCCAGCAAACCCATCTGCAAATCAATATGTCCAATCTACTGGCATGATGGTTGGAGTGATGCCTTATGGATATGGAGCTAATGCACTGCCGCCCCCACCTCCTCTACCTCCACATATGGCAATGGGATTGGCAAGGTCCAATGCTCAGCAACCACAGCAGTCGCAACCACAGCAGCAAACACCGGCTACCGGAGGGTACTACAGGCCACCAGGTGTTGGATTCTATGGGCAAAACCATCAACCAGCGACCCCTCCAGTACCTCGGCAGTGAATCTCATCTCCTTTTGAAATCAATCATCAAATGGCATCTGGGTCGTTGTTGGCTTATGGTTGATCTGTAATCCCCCAAATACATTAGCGGTGAATGCCTCTTGGTAAATCACTGAGGCTAGAGGGTCTCCTCTTGGCTTTGTGATATTGTGTATATTAATAGAAAAGTAGGCGCACCTTCTAATCTGGATTTTAAGCCTGTCCAGGCACATGGTTCTCCCTCTCTTCCTCCCAGTCAAATCTCAATATGTTGAACCAAATCTGTTAGGTTCGCTGGGAGCCCTTGACGAATGAAATTTTCTTGCATGTCTGTAACTTAATCTAACTGTTCATGTACTTCAGCAGTATAATAGGCGTTCTGCATACTTTTGATAGCCATGCAATGAAATTCGGCTGGAATTCGCATGTCATTTGCTAGCTTATTAGCTGTTGCTCGAAAAATGTGAGTTTTCTCTCGCTTTAGTTTACTATGCCTTGCTGGTTGGCAAGATTTCTGGCGGCTGTGGTTGTAAAGCGTATATGCAAGTCTTATTCCTAATCATAGCGTTCTAGTATGAAATTTTTATTCAGGTCATTTATGCGTCCCCAGCAGTTAGATTGGATTCATATGGTTAGAGTAAATTGGTGCACCTGTAGTGCTAAATGTCATTTAGCCTATGTCAGCGAAACCGTGTTCTTTATTGAGGTTCTCATTCTTATGAATTCGCCGGTCAAACAGTTTGTGGAAGTTCCAACCTAGGTTTAGGGATTTCCGGGGCAATGTTTCAACTAGAAGAAGCGAACCCAATAAAGTAAAAACATTGAAGCTTAAGAACCTGGCTGATGCTCAAATTCGCAAGTTATTCCTTCATTGCTACGAAAAATGGCGAGTATTTAAGGGCAGCCTCTCTTTGTTGTTTTAATAGTTGCAATTTACTTGTGGATGTACCCAAAAAAAAAAAAAAAAAAACAAAGGGTTCCAACTTAAAAATAACGTTTGCGTTTGAGAGGATTTAGATATCATTAAGCCTAAGTCAGAGTTGATTGGTTGTATGACAACATTCACCAAATATCTATGACTTAATTGACATCTAAAAACAAATAATTAGAAGGTTGTAAATTGTAATCCAATGATAGGTCTGCCTAATCCAGTGTTAGGTCAGTCTGCCTAATCCAGTGTTAGGTCCTCTTGTAAATAGTATAGATCGGAACTGGGGAATAGATCAAGTTGAATTTTTTTTTTTTTTTTTTCTAAATTTGTTTGGAAATATTTCCATTTCCAAAATGAAGAGTGAAAAAACATCTTGTCCTCGCATCATAATTTGCCACTTGAAGAACCAAGAAGGGCCCTGCCTTAATTATAGTGACAAACAGTGTATTGATAGTTTCATTTATAATTTTTTTAGATTAATTTTTTGGCAGGTTATAATTTCTAAAATTTTAATATAATTATAAATATTAAAAAAAAACCTCCATTTATACTATATGCTAAATTAAATTAAAATTTTAGGTAACCCTTAGAATGCACAGTACATGCTAAATGATTATTTAATTTAAACCTCCATTTATACTATATACTCTAATACACTATGTAATATAAATTGTATAAGTATATAATCTAGTGTATGATTTATCTACATAGTATTTAATTTATATATTTTAATTATCATTTAATTTACTTAAATTATATTAGAACTATATAAAATGCCTTTAAGTTTGTGAAGAAAATATATAAAATTAATTTGAATTTAATTTTTAATTTGGTTCAATTTTAATTTAGTCTCAATTTATTGTCGATTATTGTTAAATGTCAAAATTCAAAACTAAATCATGCAAATAAATTTTATTTCAATTAGTTCTTTTGATTTGAATAAAAATCTGAAAATTATGCTTGCCCCATGTACAATGATATATATATATATATATATATATATATATGTGTGCTGAGTTGTGTTCTATAGAATTTGTTGATTTGATCGCTAGTTCTTTGAAATTTATTGTATCATCAAAATTATTGATAAGAAATAATTGTCTCATGTTAGTAAATTTATTGAATAAATAATTATTAAATCGGAAAATATATTCGAAATTGAATTAAGCATTTTATTATAAAATAGATACTGCATCCCATTGGATTAATTTTGGTTAATAAATTAAAATCGTAATAATTCCTAAAATTGAGATGTAATTACAAAATTTGTAAATTTTGACTGTAATTATATATGTATACAAAATTTTGGATTTTCCAATTCAATAGCTTTCAAAAAAAAAAAAAAAAAAAAAAAAAAGAAGAAGAACAAGGAAGAAAATCAATTGTCTAATTAGAAAATTTTGGTCTTCGGTCTCGATCTCTCTCTCTCTCTCTTGTCTTTCTCCTGTGCTTCGTGGAGAAGGGGAGAGAGATTGCAAATAGAGAGACCTTTTCTTTATTCTGATTTGAATAATATAATAATAATTGAACCGGTTTCCCTTCCCTTCCTTATCATCGAAGGAATTACTTGTATTATATACATTGCGCAGTTGAGGCTTCTACAGGTTCATGAATTTGTTTTCATTGATTCATTTCTTTCAAGATTTGGTGCTTTTTTCTTTCTTCTTTTGTTATATTTATCGTTTCTATGTACATGCTCGCTGATGTTATGTAGTTGGGTTATCTTTGAATTTTTGAATTCGGGTTTTAATTATCTACTGCTTAGGATTGAATTCTATCGCTTGCGCCCCCCTCCCGCACCCCAAAACTTATGATTTTTCAGCGTGATGGTTTTGGGTTCTGTAGAAGACTTTTTTTTTTTTTATTCTTTTCTTTGGGCAATGTGCTATTTGTAATTTTGAGAGACTGAATTCAGGGCAGATTTTATCGGATTCTAGCTTTTAGTTGAATTCATATTTGAGGTTTCAACTCATTTGTTTGCCCTTTTCAGTATTAATTTTGAGTTTCATGTAATTAGGGTTTATTTATTGTATTCTATAATTGGCTATGTTTTTGCTTACTAGTCAATGGGTCAAAGAAATTGGGTTAATTTTGTTCAAATTATTCTCTAGTCACTTGTATCTTTGTACGTGTGATGTATGCGAGTGTTTTTTTTTTTCATCTAGGGTGAAACTTAATTCATGTCGGCAAGAACTTTGAGGAGGAGACTTCATCACAGGGATGTTGATGGGAACAGGCACGAGCATTTTGAGGTATCAGGGCATGATAGTTTAAATGAACCATTACTTGGGACTCTCGAAGAAGATGATATGCCAGCAAAGGTGAGGGTTCTTCCTGTTGTTCACAGAAATTCTCTAAAAGGAAATAAAAACATATGGGAATCGATACTTTGCTGCCTTACAGGGGATCACCCTTGAAGATATATGGAATGCTGAAGAGAGGAGGGAACACCTCCATTGGTCGTTGATATTGTCACAGTTAATTGCAGAGTGGGCCCAATGGTTAGGTGTGGTATTTGTTATTTCAGTGTTTTTTTAAATTGAAATAGTGCAAATGTGTTTTTCATTATATTTGGGATTTAGGGAATCAAAAGGTTTATTGGCAGGGTTTATATGAGGCATTGAAACATTTTGGTCAAGTCACTCAACAGTTCTTTCTTTTTAGTGCTCAATGAATCACCATAATGCCGGTCCACGGCTTAATTAGGAAGTTACATTGCTTTCCATGTTCGCACAATTTTTCTTATTGAAAGGCTATTTAGACATATTCCATGAGAAAATGGATTTGGCACCTATTGACTGTGCAATGTACAGTGCAAACACTTGCATGTGTCATGATTTGTTGACTTAATTGTTGATGATAAGCTGTTAGGTTATGACTTCATTGAGAATGACATAATGTTGCCTTGCATTTGTAATAGAGTCTGTCTTAAATGTTTACTTAAAAGTTTGAGGAAGTTTCAGAATCAACAAAGCAATATCAATTTAGATGCAAATTAGGCTGTCACAAATTGTTCTACAGTTCCTTGATTCAAGTGTGAAGCGTACACAAATTGCTGTGCAATGAAAAGTTGCTGAGGTTACTACTAACTATTATGCTTGAAATTATTCAGTCATTTAAAGTATCCGATATGGACTCTCAGTCTCAGATATGAAGTTCTTAATGACCTCAAATTACAGTTCCTCAGGACATTTAAGTAGTGTCATTTTTTCCAGCAAACATTGTCCTAGGTTCTGGATCACTTATCGGACGACTTTTGCCTTTCGCTGGTCAAGTTGGATCGAACAGCAAGCTTCTTCAGCCTTATCTGACTCCTATACAGGTACATTTGGTGATTTGGTTGACTTTTATAATCCTAGAAATTATGAAACTTTTGATCTAATCTGTTATGTTTGGGAGAAACAAGTCCATTAGTACGACCATCATCATTATATGGCCCATAAAACTACTAGTTTAGCTTTTGTCTTTTCTCACTTTTGTGTATGTTTACCATCAAATCAAGTTAAGCACTTTCTGCAAGCAGAATGGGTATCTTTATTATTATTATTTTTTTTTTTTTGTCATCTATTCCTCAAGATGTCATGGTATTAATTTCTGTTTTGATTGATTGCTGGGTACAAATTTCTTCATATGTAGTATGTTGGTACAAAATATTTGATGTGTTTCCTCACGGTTAATATATAGGTGAGCCAAATGGTGTGTACAAATGCATTATGTGGAAAATTAGATGATGTTATATATTATACCCTAATCATGTTGCTGCTTTTCAGGCATTATCAATTCAACTGTTTTCTTTTTCTTTTTGTCTTTTTTGACCTGTATGTGTGGATTCTTGCTTCTCTTGGTGAAAATATGGTGTTTTTGTTCTTGACGTTCACCAATTGTGTACATCTTGAATCTAAAAGATTCTTGTTATAAATACTCTGAAATTTTGATGTGAATTGGTGTGTTTCAAGGAAGAAAGACTCAGAATTCTCCAGCAAAGGCTGGTGGTAGCCTTTGATGGTTCCCGAGTGGAGCATCAAGTAGGTCTTCTTTTCTCTCATTTTCTGATCATCATTTGTCATGATGTCTTTGTGTTACTGCCTTATAGTTATTGAAGTTGCTGTTAATTTGACTTGAACTGTTTAAAATGATAAAATCATTGCTTGCATTTAAAAGGAAAAGCACCCAACTTTCTAACTAGAGTCAGTTTTTATTATTATTTTTATTTAAAGGAAAGATACATGAAATAATAAACTTAGAGTGGGAAAATCCCAATCCTTCAACAGTGCTGTAAAATCATTCACTTGAACTTCAGCTTTTTCTCTTTAGATAGTTGATATCTGTTGGTAAGGACAGCAAAATGGCATTAACTTCACCATTGTAAGCGACTTTGTAGGGCATATTAGGTCTGCGCATCAACTGTGATGTCCTGATTAACATTCATGCATAACTTTAGGCTCTACTCAGTCTGTATTCATATCTTTCCTGTCTATGCCTTGTTATAAACATATGCTCTTGTAGGTTAGATACACTAGGTAAATGTTTTAATTTCAAATATCAGTTGGGTGCTGTACTGATAAATCCTTCTGCATGAGGGAGAAACCATGAAAAGAGTTCCAACTTTCCAATTCCAAGGATTTTTAAAAGTTTTAGGCTAGGAAGCACAAGTATGGAATTTTACTCTTAAGAGCAGCCACTTCATCCTATAATGTTGAATGACAGGATCGTAAACAAATTATCATAAACTAATTAACTTTCTGGCTATTTAACCAGGAAGAGCATTGCCAACAAAGAAACCATGCATAATGGCCTTCATATTATATATTCTGTTTTTTTTAATGGTTTTATATTTGTATTCTGAAGTTGGATGAGAAATTGGATTTCTTTTGACTTCCAGGATGCACTTAAACAATTATGGAGTTTGGCTTATCCTGGTAGGGAGCTTCCATCTCTTAAATCCAATCTTTGGAAGGAGATGGGATGGCAAGGTTCAGACCCCTCAACTGATTTTCGGTAAGTAGAGGATTGTTAAAATTGGTTATATGTTTCATTATATTCTTAGTTTGTTCTTGCCAATGAATATTGATGCAAATTCTTTCCATGCTATTTGAAGGGGTGGAGGATTTATAGCATTGGAAAATCTAATATTTTTTGCCAAGAAGTATCCGGTTTGTTCCCCTACTTTTGCTGATGAAGACTCTAAATTATTATTAATTTTTTATCTTTATTTGTCTTATATTAATTCAAGCAATTGAACAATTACCAATTGTATTTGAATTAGTTATCAATTGAACAAGCATTTAGTATGAAATAGACAATTGCATTTGAATGTTATCATGTGCAATTGCATGGAAATTTTATTTAGTTTCTAAGGTTGTATCTCAAGTAAAGTAGTATATAGTGCCAGTTTCTTCCTCTGTTACTTCCTTTGTGTGGGGAGAACATGAAATATAATATAGTTCTCTCTGAAGTGGTTAATCTTTTCATATGATGCTCAATAAAAATTTCACAGCAGTGATTCTCGACTAAATATTAAAATTTCACAGTAAGGATTCTAGCGTCAATCAAAGGAAGTTGAAGAAAAAGTATATCCCCCTCATCCTTGTTTTCAAGTAGCTTGCTTTTGAATGTTCATGCATCGATTATGACATTCTGGATTAGGTAACTTAACAAGAAGTGTCTATGCTGTTTTGCCAATTCCCATTCTCCACTGAGGCTCTTTCTATGCAATTCCTCTATGATGCTTTTCCACCCAGTTGATTATAAGTTCATGAGTTTGTACTCTGTGCTAGAACTGCCATCTTACAATTTCTGCATCTCAATATTTGGTTTAAGGCTATTGAATTCTAAGTTTACCCTGTATTTTAGGATTAACAGTTGTCCCTCAGCACCTTGCTCTCAATTTTTGGCACAAGCATATTGGAAAATGATTCTAACATTGTTATATCTTGGGCTGGGGTGAAAGATTCAGTTTCACTGGTAGGTAGTGAGTGATTGAGGATAACGTGAAATTTTGAATTTCAATGGTTTTTAATGAGGGTTTTTGTGTTGCTTGTGTTATCTGGTCCTCTTATTCATTCATGCCAACTCAAATGGAAGTTTGTTTCATAGTAGCAGAAGTTGTAGACTTGATTTTGTTGTGCTTTTGTGCAAGTATGCCTGCATCCAATATAGGATGTCTGGTTTAGCTTGCATGTCTTTTGGCTTTTCTTTTTTGTCTTTTTTACTTTTATGCTTATGTTTTCTTGGTTCTGTTGGTGTAGTTTGCATGTCTGTTCACTTATCCTTTTTACTTTGAAGCTTGTGTTTTCTTGTTTCCTTAGGTCTTGGGCAGGTGCTGAGTTTAGTTGTGGATTTTTGTTTTCTATTTTCTGTTATATTTCCTGGACATGCAGGGAAATAAGAATTTGGAATTTGGTCAACAGGATGCTTTCCAGAGATTATTACACAAAAAAGATGGAACCCGAGCTGAATGGGAGTATCCATTTGCTGTGGCTGGTGTAAACATCTCATTTATGTTGCCGCAAATGTTGGATCTTCAAACTGGTAGTCAAAATTCTGAAATGAAGTGATATTAAATATTTTTGACAGTTGTACATGCTGAAAATGGAGCAAGAAATAGTGAATGGCCAGTGTTAAAGCAATGCGAATTTTACTTGCAGGGAAGCCATCCAGTCTGGCAGGAATCCGATTTTTAGAGTTACTTGGAAGTGATGAGATGGCATTCGACAACCTTTATTGTGTAGCCTTCCAAATGATGGACGCTCAGTGGCTTGCCAAGCGTGCTTCATATATGGAATTTAATGTAATTTCTTTGCCAAATCAATGCCATAGCATGCCCTATTATTTCATACAAGAGCTCTTCTCTGATTTTCTTCTTTTGCAGGAGGTTTTGAAGTCCACGCAGATGCAGTTAGAACGTGAGCTTGCCCTTGAAGATGTTCATAGTGTGAAAGATTTACCCGCATACAATCTGTTGAGAGGATAACTTTCATAGATATAAAGATTCTTTTTTCCCTTTAATGAATTCATGCATACGGTTATACCCTAATTTCTGTAACAAAAATCCTCAGCTTTTCGTGGAAGTTGAATAAAACGCCATTTGTTTCGTGTACGAAGCTAATGTTAATTTCCTCATTAAGTATTTTGAGCCATGTCCGCATCCCATATTTTGGAGACTGAACTTAAAAGGGAATCCTTGCTCTCTTGTTTATAATGAAATCACCACTCTAAACAGGAAACAGTGGCCATTACTTCGACACGTACTGTTGATATCAAATATCTACGTGGAATGTGTAGGGTACAAGTGCCTAGGTATTGCACCCACAATGCCCACTTGCATCTATTATTCCAAGTTGGATTCACTACAGCATTATCTCTATACACTTTCACTTTCAAATGATGAATCAATTCAATTTGCTATAGGTCATAGTAAGTTTCTAAAATTCTTATCATAAGCTTCATCTAACATTCTTTTCTCATTTTAATCCTTTCTCTAGTGTTCTTTTTTTTTTTTTTTTTTTGGCATTATGTGCATAAGGACAAGCACCAAGAGGAAATCTCAATTTTTGTATGGAAAGTATGTATACACTAACCAAGTACCAACATTAAAATAGTGATTTCAGTTAATACGTGGGTTAGACCAATGTCCTCAAAAGGCCAAATTGGCAAGGAAATTTTCTATTTCAATTGCTTATCATATAGAAGTGTAACACAACATACGTTTGATTTCTCTCGCAATAATTATTTCATTGGACATTTTCTCCTCTCCTCTTAGGAAAGGAATATGAATACTGAAATCTTGATATTGATGTAAATTATTTCTGAACATAAAATAAGCTCACGTAATAAATTATTAGAATCTTACCTGAGATTTGGTTTACGCTACATATTATTATTCTTCGACTCTGCATTTGAATTCTTAATATAGGATAGTGATTTTTTTTATCATTGGATTTTCTTTCTTGACATTTTAAATTTAACTTTATTTAGTTTTTGAAATTTAGAATTTTGTTAGCGAAATCGTCATACTACTATAATGTACCAGGCTGGGACCAGCTAGTGATGTAAAAGATGAAAGCTTCAGCACTCATAAATTGATAAAAGTAATAAAGTATGAAATTTTCAATAAAGTTAGGATAAAATAATTTTCATGATTTGCTTATATACATGCTACTAAGTCTAAGATAATAATTACAATACTTTTTTCAATAATATAGCTAATCTAAAAACGAAAGACAAGAAGCAGAAGTAAGAAAAGAATAAGAAAAGATATATATAGAGAGAGAGAGAGAGAGTACACACACACATATATATATATATATAAAAGAAAAGATTAAGAGTTTTTACTGCCTTTTTATTTAGAAATTTTGATTTTTTTTTCTTATTTTCTTTATTTTGGTGAAATCATGTAGTATTTTTATAATTTAAAATAATAAAAAATAAATAATTAAGACTAATTAAATCATAGTATTGAAGAGTTATATTTATATTTCTAGAAATAAATTTATTTATTGATAAAAATAAATACCTAACATTGATTCAGTATTGATATTGGAGATTAATATTTATAATTTTTTAAGAATAAGTTCACCGAACTAAAAAAATTAATTGAATGATTTATTTTTTAAAAATTCAAATTTAGTTTTTTTAATTTACGTTTATATACATAAACACAAATATAAAAGAGATTAATATTCTTAATTTCCAGCATTTTTGTTTTATTATTTGTTAAATTTTAAGATTTTTTTCATATTGTTCTTTATTTTTGTAAAACCATATGAAATTTCTGTAATCTAAAATGATATAAAATGGATAATTAACATTAATTAGATTTTGATTTTTGATATTAATGTTTGTATTTTCAAGAATATAAATTTATTGAACTAAAATAAATTTATTGAATGATTCATTTTTTAAAAAATATTTTTCCTTTTTACACACACACACACACACACACACACACACACACACATATATATATATATATATATATATATATATATATATATATATATATATATATATATATATATATGTGTGTAT
>CATIWR010506326.1:0-23041 GCA_949677035.1 Omphalea diandra | reverse complement strand
ATAATAATAATAATAATAATAATAATAATAATAATAATAATAATAATAATAATAATAATAATAATAATAATAATAATAATAATAATAATAATAATAATAATAATAATAATAATAATAATAATAATTAAATATCTCTCAATGGCTATCTGACAATAGAAAATGGTGAGATCATTAGTTTAAAAGAATACCTCTCAACGACCTTACCTTGCTTTACACAAATTTGAATTTTATGTCTAAAAGAATATTGTTAATTAGAGATATAAGCTTCTCACATGGGTCACCATGTTTTAATCTAACATCAACATTCAAATAATATATGTCCAAATCTTAGCATCATGTGGCTTACGCAATAGAAGCCTCAAGGAAATTGTACGCATTCAACAAATTGTTAATGACTAACATTACTCAACAACTGCTTATGATGGAAATAATGAATGGCCTAACTTATGCCAACCAACATAAGAATGTCTTTTTACTTTTTCACATATCTATTCTTTTCCATTAATCACTTCATAGAACAACTAAATGAATAAGATTCAGAGCATAATCTTGTTGCACTTCAAATTCAACATTCTTAAACATTCATCAACTCCTTGTATTCACACATAAGTAGTACGTGCATAACAACAAAAATGATTTAAGACTTTATCTAGTATATTCAAGATCCTTTAAAAAAACTTAACCATCTAAGAATAGTTTATTTAATTACTAAGAGAGAAAAAAACAAAAAAAGACTGTGTATTTTAAGGTACTTATAATTGCCAACATCAAATAATGAGTCTCCAAAGATGAATAAAGCAACATATTTTTCTATAGATTGAAAAACTTTAACTTGATTCATTTAATTTCTAATCACAACAACACCATTTTAGTCCTCTCTAGCTCTACCAGGATTTAGATGAAGTGAAATATGAATAATTATCTCCAAAAATAAATGGGTATTTATAGGACAATCTCGTTCAACTAAGAAGTGTTCGAACTAGTCCATGACTAACAGACAGTCCTAGCCCTAGGGACAAGCCATTAAGGCTTGCACCTAGGGCCCCAAATTTTTTAAAAAATTTTAAAGTAAAATTATTATAAATGGCCTATATTTTTCATTTTACCTAGTTTAAAGGGCCTAATATAGGAAAAAAAATATAGTCTAATTTATTTTAAAATTTTTATTTTTTAATAAAGAAAAGTCTAAAATTTTCTTTTGTATGGGACCCCATTCTTGTTGGCCGACCATGCTAACGGAGTGCACCACCGTCCATCAAGTTTTATCGAAAACCATATAAATGAACTTCTAAGTCATGGCCATGACCTGCTCGGCTTCATCATTGATATTTCCCACAGTTAAATAGTTAGACACTTTAAAATCAACTACTCTGGGATCTTGAGTAAGGGGGTCGAGGCTAGCCATGTTAGCCCTCTAAACATGGCAGTCTAATTTACTACTATATCAGATTGCTCGAGCCTTGGACCAATGGTTGAGCTGAGAAAAAAAAAATGTAAAACCTCATATAAAAATCTAAATAACCTAAATTAAAAGCAAATAAGGAAAGACGAAGATGAAAAAGAGGTAGAGAGAAGAAGGAAACATAGGGCGCAATAGTTGAGAAGGAGAAATGAAAAGTAAAGATTGTATTGGCTAGAGCAACATATCATTAACCTAAAAAGACAAATGTACCCTTATAAACTAATTAAAACAACATCGTATAGCCAGAAGCATCCTTTAAAGTAAAAATAACATTGAAATAACTTAAAACCCATGCAAATATTCCTCAAAGTCAGAATGGTCTCTCGTACTAAACCAAAAGTGACGCTGTTTTTTTAAGAGATCTAGAGCTAAATGATGAAGAAAGACAACATTTACGTGAAATTATAAAATCACCATTGTAGGATTACACTGTAATAATCCTGGGTGAGCTTTATTCTTATAGTATAAATGAGTACCCAATTACCCATTACAAATACTATAGCGCAACTCATTTATATAGTTGGCCCAAGTTCCATTTAATCTCAATCATGCTTCACCTCCATATCAAATTGATGCACTATGCACTATCAACTCTTCCATCATCAAATCTATATTTTCTTTAAAAACTTACTTTCTCTATCTCTCTTTGATAAAAAATAGCTCATGTATGTCCTTTATCTTCAAATTTTTGTTTTTGAGTTTAATTTTTTTAGGTTAAATAGGAGGATAGGAATTATAAAGATAAAAAGCTAATTTATCCTTTAAACTCTTTAAAAAGGGGTTACAAAATCTAAGGCATTTAGACTAATAAAGTTCAAATTTAAACTTTTATTATGCATGTAAATCACGCCGTGAAAAAAAAATTAAACAAATAAAGTTAATAAAAAAGCAAACTTATTAATGTTGCTAGTTCTTTCTCCATTTCTCTACCAAAAATGAACTTAGCAAATTAGGGACTAAAAAAAATCATAACCTCATCATCATATTCTCTTCCATTACTTAATGAATCCAGTAAACCCTCATCATCTTCGTCTCCTCCATTCCTCAACCAAAAAAAAAAAAAATTGCATCAATTTCTAAAATCAAAACCAACCTGCTATACAAAAAAAAAAAGTCAATTTCTTGCTAGGAAGAGATAAGCAAGTAGTAGATGACTTCAATCCATAACAGACAAAGTCATTTCAGAATGATAGATATTAAAGAATATGATTAATAGTATTGTTTCATTACTTAAGTTTCCATCTGTCCAAAGAAACTCTCAATTTCATTCAATAAATTTGATGACCTAGGCTTTAAGTCCTACTTTTGTTGTTCTTATTGCTAACCTGGGTTTCAAACCTTGAGGTTATAAGATTGTAAATACTTCATACTTAAGGGGTGTAGGTTTGGCATTTATAGTAATCCTCGAATCAAAATCAAATAAAGATGGATCATGGGCAAAAATACTCTCTGCTTTGAAAAACCATTGTTAGAGATGTTTATGTGGGTGCAAAATGTTCACCCATTAATTTTATCAACCAATCTTTCTTCTCAATTTGCATTTTTTGGTTTTGATTTGCATGAGCGTGTTCTTGCTTTGTGTTTTATAAGTTTTGAGTTTTTAGATGATGAATTTCATGTTATTTTAGGATTCAATTAAAAGAATCAGACTATAAGGTCTTTGTGCTTTCTTGCTTTCTCTATCTTATGAGTCTCTACGTCCTCTTTTGGTTAGTGGGAAAAAGAATAGAGAAAGTGCAAGAAAATTTTTGCATAAGAAGATGGGATGATAGAGAGAGCTAAAGTTTTTTTTGTATTTAATTTTAAAATTTTTCAATCGCCAGTTCTGTTGAGTTCATCATGCACACTAATTTGACTATTATTGCTGCTATTACTATTACTATTATTATTATTATTATTATTATTATTATTATTATTATTATTATTATTATTATTCAAAGGCAAATAATGGGATCAAAATAAAAAGTAAAGAAAAAAACATGTTAAATTTTAGCTTTATTGTGCTTTAATAAATATCTATTAAAAAAATCTTTAAGTAAAATGATGTAATATGAATTAATTTTGTTGGACTAGGTTGGTTATACCTATGTCATAAGCCTCTTTTGATATTGACAATGGATATTGATCAGTTCTAATGCTTTGAGTAAGTGTTATTTTGCAGATTATAAGATTTATCTTCATTAGAAGTTGGATAGAAATCAAAATCTCCATCTTTTAGAAGAACATCCAAAATCGCGATTAATACCCCTTAAATAGCAATCGCAACTTTGCTATTAGGATGGATGAATCTAGGGCAGAGGAATTTGTGTGCGAATTCACAGCCTGACTCAGCTGAAGGAACATTGGTTGATTCACAGAAAAATTCATAGTGGCTTTCGTGTTATAGGTCGAGACCGTGAATTTCATAGTGACAAAGGAGGGAACCAAAGCCACAACCACAACACGCTAAATGTCCAAGACAACTGTTGGAAATCAAAAATCGGGAGGGTGAAGATTTGGTCATGACTGCAACTCAAGAAGTTGTAGTTTTCTCACCAAATAAGGGAATTCGCGGTGTCAGTCATGCCCAAGGAAAAGCTAGCTCGCAACCGCGACTTTTAAGTAGTTGGTTAAACAAAACAACTATATTTCTTGGACAACCAATGGATGAAAGACATGTGGACTAGCCATTAGACATAGAATAGGGTTCTCTGCCGCAATTTCTTGCTCCTCAGTGCAAATTGAAAATTCGCGACCGCGAAATAAGAGTAGCAACCACGACTTCTGCCTAACAAGTATTTAATACAAAATCTGCATAACACAACTTGGAGTTTGGGGATAGTTTTTGAGCAACGTTTCTTTGGTGGATGTGGGTTATAAATACTCCACCAAACTAATGTAAATGTAAGAGAATTCAATTAATTGTAAACAAACTCTTGCCAATTTATTACTCATTCTTTCACTATTCTTTATGTATTGTTGATTATTTGGTGTGAGCAATAAACACCTTTGTAAGTAGATTGAGAGTTAGCCTAGATTTTAAAACTTTTGTAAGAGGTTGAAGTGTGAGCCTATCCAAAACACTTATGAGAGGTTTTTGTGTGAGCCTAAAAACACAAGGTGTAAGGATTTTGCGTGAGCCATAAAACACAAGTTGTATAAGTTGGGTGTGAGTTTGAAAACACCAAATTTTATTGAGTGGAATACCCAATTATGAAGAAATGGAGAATGGACGTAGGGTTTATTAACACCCAAACCACTACAAATATTTTGTGTTGATTGTTCTCTTCTCCTTCACAACCTCCTAAACACCTTAACCTTCTTCTTAATTTTTTAAATCAACCACTAATTCAACCCCTCTTCTTGGTGTACTAGGCCAATAAGTGGTATCTTAGGCAAGTCTCACTCTAAAGCTTAATTTTATGAGTAAAGAACATGACACAAGAAGGAATCCACACTCACTTTAAGCTATATTTCGATGGAGCAGATTATACTCATTAAAAGCATAAGATGAAAATCTATCTAGATAGTAATATGGTAGACCTCTGGGATATTGTTGTAAATGAGTGGAAGCCACCTACCAAAGTTGTAAATGAAAGTAAGGAGTTGATCTTTAGAAAGGAGTGGGTTGAGGCACATAAGAGATCCAATGGCAGAAATAAAAGAGCCATAATAATCCTTATAAGTTCTCTCTCAAGAGAAGAAATTAGAAGGGTTTAACATTGCCTTACTGCTCATGGTATTTTGAAGGCCTTGGAAAGCTATCATGAGGGCACCACCTTGATGAAATATAGCCAACTCGAGATGTATGTGACAAAGTGAGAGCTATTTGTTATGAAGGAGGAAGAAAGCATCACAAACATGACAAATATACTCCTTGCAATTGTCACTAACATGAAGAAGTTTGAGAGAATTCTTTCTAATCATAAGGTAAATTCTAAAATTCTGAAATCTCTACCTCTTGAAAAAATTTAGTGCAAGGGTGTGTAGTATTCAAAAGTCCAACCCAGAGATAGGAAAGGTGCCAACGGATGTCCTAATAGACAAATTATTAACTTATGAGTTAGTTTTGAAGAAGGATGAAGAAATGAAGAGAATAAGAGGTCAAGGAGAGAAATTTGAAAAATCAGATAGGAGGATCTTCGCACTCAAGTCTTCATCAAAGTAGAAGAAAGTAGAAGCAACCTCAAGTGAAAAGGAAAGTGACAAGGAAAAGGAGGAGCTTGCAATGTTTTCAAGAAGAACTAAGGAGCTGATTAGAAGAAGGAAAGAAAAAAGGAACTTCAAGAAAGTAACTCCAACTCCCAAAGAAAGATCAAATGATGTCCCTTGTTATAAATGTGGCAAGTAAGGTCACATCAAATATGACTACCCCAAGTTGAAGAAGAAGAAGAAAGGGGACAAAGATAAAAGAAAAAACTTCAAAGCCACTTAGGATGATAACTCAAGTGAAAAAAATGAAGAGGAAGAGGTTACAAACCTATGCTTCATGGCTCAAGAGGATTTATCTAATGAGGTAAGCTCTTCATCTAACTCTTATTCTGAATTTAATGAATTAGATGATATGGATGATGAGCTTTTAGAGGCTCTCACCATGAAATGTGACAAATATAAGTCACAAATGAAAATTTAGAAGAATAAGTGCACTAAATTAGAAGATGAATTCAAATTCCTAAATAGTCTTGTAAGTGAATTGGGGGCTTCAAATAAAGAACTCAAGAAGTCTATAGGGAGTCTATCTAAGTCATCTTCATCTCTAACTTCATTAAGAAAGAAAATGACTCCTTGAAAGGTGAAGTCATTGAGTTTAGAAACTCTATTTCTAAGTTCCATAAGGGCAAAAAAGCTTTGGATACACTTATTGTATACCAAAGATCTCTCTTAGTTAGGCATGGTTTAGGCTTCAATGGAGCCTCTTCTTCTGTATCTTCACTCACAATATTCATTAAGGCCTCAACATCTCAAACTTCAAGTATTAAGGTTGTTGGAAAGAAAAGTGCTTAAAGCACTAAACCACCATTGCCTAAGGGCAAGGGAAAGGTGCAATAAGGCCCTAAGCTCATTTAGCAAACCAATCCTTTAGGTGTCTTATGTCTCTGAATAATGAAGCTTGGCTATAGCATAAAAGACTTGGACATTCTAGCATGGAGCTTTTACAAAGCTTATCAAAGGGAAAGCTAGTGGAAGGTCTTCCCAAGCTAAGGTTTTCTAGAGACAAGACATGTGGTCCTTGCCAAATGAGGAAGCAGCATCAATCTTCCTTCAAAGTAAATAATATTGTAAGTACATCTAGACCTCTTCAATTAATTTATATGGACTTGATAAGACCTACTAGGAATGCTAGCTTAGGTAGAAAACATTATGCACTAATCCTAGTTGATGATTACTCTAGGTTTACTTAGGTTTCCTTTCTACCTCATAAGCATGATACTTTTGATACTTTTAAAAGTTTTGCAAAAAGGATTCAAAATGAAAAGGGTTACTTCATTTCTTCCATAATAAGTAACCATGGAAAATAATTTCAAAATGAGTCTTTTGAATCTTATTGCCTAGAGAGTGAGATTTTTCATAACTTTTCAACTCCTAGAACACCATAACCAAATGTTGTTGTAGAGAGGAAAAATAGGACACTAGTAGAGATGACAAAAACTATGGTCAATGAAACAGGAATGTATTAGAACATAAATCTATAACTTTCAGGTTAGAACATTATTGAATTCTCATTCTATTGCCATCAAATTCTTGGAAAATAAAATTAAGAGATTAAATAGGTTTCATTAGGTTCAGGGTCAATCACAATAAAAGAGAAACATCTCTTTCCATATAACAAATCAAGAAAAACTATTTTATAAACATTTAGAGAGGATAAAGTTCTACAAATTTTATATTTTGTACTTTGTCTAAATCAACAAATAAGGTCATCAAAATATACGAACATAGTCAGACTAAAGAGGTTTCAGCAGGTTATGAACCAACCTTAATGAAAGAGCCATAACTCTTCACACACACCAAATTAAGCAAATCTGTTCCACATAAATTTAGATGAGGCAATAAGCTACAACTTTCATGATTTACACTTTCTCTAATTTATCTTATAGGGTTATAAAATTGTGGGTGCAAAAATCTACTCTAACAATAAAACTAACTTAATCAACTCTTATTTCTCTTAAACTTTAACTTTCATACATGAGCTCTACCTTAAATACTCCATAATTAATTATACATGTTTAACATATCATGAGAGAGGAATTTCATATGGAAAGAATATAAAATCACTTACCTCTTTTGTTAAAACTAGAAAAGTTTAAGGTTTCTTCCTACCTAGCTCTTCTTCTTCTTCTTCTTCTCCTTTCTTTCTTTCTTTCTTTCTTTCTTCCTTCTTAGTTCTCTTCCTTTTGTTGCACTCTCTCACATTTTTTCCTCTCAAATCTACTCCTAAAGGAAGAGAAATTTAATTTGTATACCTACTCTAATAAGATAAAATCATGGTGTCTTACTACCATTGGTTAAAAATTCAATTTTCCTCTTTTAGTCCATTTTCTTCACTCTTTCATCACCTTCATCCATCTCGTAATCCCTATATGCTCCTTATACTTTTAAATAAACTTCAAAACACCATTATTTATGATATTATAATATGCACACAATATATGTTAATTTGTCATGCAACTATGCAAACATCACATATATGTTCAAGTGCCTTAAATGAAATGGTGCAATTGTCATCGTCATGCTTATCAAATTCACATATGTAATGATCATTTATCCAATGCTTATGTTCATGTAGGATTGCAAATCATCTATGCAATTAATATGTTCATATGAGGGTGTTAATGAATGAGGATAAGGATGTTACACACTGACCTTAACCTCTCTTTACTCATGTTGTCTCTTTCACCTCTCCTCACATTTCTCTTAACTTCATGCATGTCATCATCTTTGATTCTCGTCGTTTCCTCTTGTGATGCAAGATGTCGTCTCCTAGCACCTCTCTCAGCCCCATTATTCTCTCATCATTGATAAAATCAACTTTCATAATGATTCAAGGTACAAACTAAGGAGACATAGTATTCTCATGATGTCTTCGTTGAAATTTTGAAATGGTGAAACAGTATACTCATGATTTTGTTAGTTAAAAATGTACTTCAATTTAACAAAAGAATTCTACTCATTGATATTTAGTTACATTCTATAAATATCTAAGTTTTGTAAGGTTTTATTCATTTATTTTTCAAATTTTGATTTAATAAAAGAATTCTAGCAATTATGCTTTTTTGAATGTGCTATGTATTTTATCAATTGTGTGATGCTTATGGATATTTGAGTGTGATGTTTGAGTACATTTAAGTGTTAAACTCTTTATTTTATTTTTGATAGGTTGAGTAGTGGAAGAAATTAAATTGCCACAAATTAAGTTGTGGGTTCATGAAGACTTATACATTTTAAAAAAGAGATTGAGATACCAATTTCAGTTTTCTTCCAAATGATGCTTTAATGGAAATATGGCAATAAGTACTAGAAGAGATTGTCAAAAAGAAGAGATTTCATAAAGTTTGTTTATATTCTTTTGATCAAAAAATCAAATTAAATTAAACTAAAATATTTTAGTTTGATTTTATTTGATGTGAATAATATTTGATTCAGTTCGATTTAAAAAATATAAATTTTAATTTTTTAGTTTTAATCAATTCGATTTAAGTTGGTTGGATTTGAATCGAATGCTCAACTTCAATAATAGTAGTTTCATTAAGTAGTTGTAAAATTATTTTATATATTATTATATTATTAAATAAATATATAAAAAATATGCATTCAATATAATTAAGTTTTTGTCTTACCATTTAATAGGTGATAAATGAGAAAAATGAATCATGCCAATCTAAATTCATCCATTTGGGAAGTATAATTATTATTATTTTTTGGATGATATAAGTATAATTAATTAACATATCGAATATTCAGAAAGAACAGTGATTTTTTTTTTTTTTAAAAAAGAATGATTGCTAAAATGGATGAGCACAAAGTCACAAACCGAAAGTCTATTTCCACGTCAGACTGAAACATATTCCGGCCAAAAACAAAACTCCCTCTCCTTGCTTCCTCCCCGATCGATCTCGCCCAATTTCTTACTCAAATCTTTAGGATCGATGAATTATCTGTTTGGAGACACCACCTATACGAAGGTGTTCGTGGGAGGATTAGCATGGGAGACTCAAAGCCACACTTTACGACGTCACTTCGAGCAGTACGGCGACATCTTAGAAGCCGTCGTTATCTCCGATAAGAACACCGGTCGTTCTAAAGGTTACGGCTTTGTCACCTTCCGTGTTCCTGATTCAGCTAGAAGAGCTTGCGCTGATCCTAATCCTGTCATTGACGGTCGCAGGGCTAACTGTAATCTTGCTTCCCTCGGCCGGCCCCTCCCTTCTTACGGTATAAATCTATTCTTTTATTGTGTCTGACATTTATTTACAAGTATTTGTTATGTCGTCTGTGTGTTTGATACTGCTTCGCTGAGTCTTTGGTTCACTGGTACTACGAGTTCCAACATTAGTTGGATACAAATTAACTAAAAAATACTGAAATTAGGATATTGTTTTGGTAATGGGCCTTTGGTTTAGTGGCAGTGTAGCAAGGTTGCGAATTTAAATATTACAACAAATGAAGAAGAAATGATGATATACCTTGGTATTGGCAGGTGGACATCAGAGATCAGCAGTTGCTTCTTTTGGAAGAATAAGCGTGCCGTCTCCTAGGGGTCCCTATAATAGAAGTCCTGGCTACCACCAATCTCTTCCCTACGGTTATCAACCTGGCTTCTTCTATCCTCCTTATGGGTGAGTCTCTAATTATGACTCGTTGCCATATAATTTGGATTATGCTTCTTTTTTTTTTTTTTACTTAAAAGTTGATTTTGGAAGGAGCTAATATTTGAAGCTTTTTCATAGTGCTGCTGAATTTGGTTGACAGTGTCACCAAACTACTCTCAGGAATAGCTAAAAAAAACATTCTCAAAATTTAAAATTTTGTAGTTTAACTAACAGATGTAGCTTTTTACAGTAGCAATGCCAAACATTCTCTAAGAATTAACATTTGATTTATTTACAACTCTTAGATAAAATTTGTATTCTGTCTCTTAACTAGTGTTGCTGTTCTGTCTTGTTTTGGAACTATTTGAACATTGGGCTCCAAGGTTTCATTTGGTTCATGAATGGCATTAGGATGGGAATAGAGTAGCTTTTCTGTTTCAACTTCAAATTTGGAATAGAATATCTATTTTGTGGAATAACAAATCCACAATTCCAGGATTTGTCTAAAATCTTAAATATGTGATAATTATTATATGGTAACAATATTTTCAAAATGCTAATTATATACATATTTAAGAATAGCTAATTTATTCCGCAAAACAAACAAGGTTTATCTGGAAAACTTCGGCCTCAAACTGTAATTAATTTCTCATTTTTCTTTTTTCATCTCAGGAAATTCGGTTGTTTTCTTTATTGCAGGTATGCAACTTATGGGTCTGAATATGTCTATCCACAGGTCGATAGTTCTGATTACAATTGCTGTCTGCATCTCTCAAACCTCAAAGCTTATGTGTTCTGTTGTTGGTCTTTTCCAGGGTGTTTACAATCCTTATGCAGGTCATCAATATGTTCAGGTATATGGCATGCCGGGGAGTGTTAATCCTGGGGTAAGCTCACGCGGACAGTTTGGTCAACCTATTCCTGGCATTCATGCATATTCCACTCCACAAAATTATGGAATGCAGGGTCATCAAGTTCTGCAATTAGGCAGACTTGCTAACAGGACACTCCCACCTACTCTTCCCTCCAATCAAGCACCACATCTTTCAGGTAATATTCTGTTCTCTTTATTTATTTATTTGTAACTATTGTTCTCCACTAGTGTGTCAAGAAGGTGAGTTTCACTTAACATTTACATTTTTTTTTTCAATCCAACAAATTAGCATTATGTTACATGCAAATCCAATTGGCGTCAATGTTGCATAATGCCAATCTTTATAACAACAGCATGATACTACGGATTTACATATGTTTCTTAAATGATAGAATGTAGATGTACAATCTAATCAAGACTAATTTTCCTGATTCTTATCGAGATGGCTCCTCCAGATGCAGCACAAGCACAGGCACAAGGACAAGCACAAGCACAAACACAGATAATTATGTCTTCTAATTCTCCTCAATTCACTAGCGGTTCTGATCAAACAGCCAGTTGAGTTGTTGGCAGGTATGAGCACATCTTGGCCTGAGAATTGCCATTTTGGTTTCCTATGCTATGTAAATTTAGCTGTATGTTTATGCTTGAGATCCTTATGTTGCATATAGGTAATCCTTATGTTGCAGCAGATTAGGAAAATGAATCCTGATGGACATCAACTCCAGCCTTGGACATCGTTGTGTTTTAATTGTAAAGGTATGTCTGATTTTACTTTACACTATGCAGTAGTTAGTTGCTAATTTGAACAAACTACAGTAGGATATGCTTTCTTATCTTAAATTATTTGATTGGAAAGTGTAATGCCACGTAGTGCAGGGGAGAAAAACAAGAGGAAATATAAGGTGGTGAGTTGTTAGGGATTCTAAAATTTCCTCATTAAGTCAGATTCTTACATGATGTTGCCAAGTTCAAGTTTGGAATTTTTTGGCGGATAATGTGGCAGTTCTTAAATTTTAAAACATCAAATGCATACAGGATTTAAAACAAATGATGGTGCTTAAACTTTGTGTTTTGAGTTGGGAAGTTGTCTTTGTGAATATACCCTGATCCAGCAGGATTTGAACTAAAATATTTGGTTTGGCTTTATGAATTAAAGTGTGACTTAGAGGCCTTGAAAAGTTGTGTTTGTAGAACATGTATTGTGCAGTTGAACACTCTGACAGCGGTGGTCTCTATGTATTTATCAAACTGTGCTTTTCGATTTTGAAATCCGATTCGCAACAAACTTTTGATGGACATGCTTCTGTAGTTAGAATGAAATAATTCTAAATGTTACTCACTCTTTCCTGACAATTTTTTTGTTGAATATTTTACAGTCCTATGTGGTATTGTTTTACCATGCAACAGCAAAACTTTCTCTACTTGTTTATTGATTTTTTACTTTCTAGTCAGGAGAAATAGAGAATGAAGCATTAGCTGTTTCTTGTTCACAAAGGTTTTTTCTTTTTTTAATTGATGTGATCTTCAATGATAAGTTTAACATGGTAAAACAGTCCATTTATCAGTGAATATGATAATTAAATGGTGAGGATGGTGGGGCCAGGACTATGTGTCAGCAGGGTCATACATATAAATGTTTGTGTATACTTTATCTTATAGTTTTGGTCTAGAATTTAATAAAAAATTTCTAAGTTAATTTCAACGCGAGTTTGTTTGAAAATATCTCATGCAGTTTCATAATTTTTTTTACTGTTCAATTTTTTATGCAATTGATTGCTCAAATAATAATATTTTTTTATTTATAAAAAATTTTGAAAGTTAATATTTATATTTAATTTAAGTATCATCTACAATGAAATCAAATACGTTTCAGCAAAATAAGGTTTTAGATATCAATAAAAAATATTAAACATTTGATATAATTATTCAACATAAAATAAATCAGATAAATTAACATACTAATTTTTTTTTTCTACTTTCTATTAGAACGATATAAGAGTTTTATCAATTTAATATAGACAGCATTTATTAGTATAGTGTCCTATAAATTTTCAATTTTCTAACACAAACTATTTATCTTTTATATTTTAATTTTCAAGTACTAAATTTTAATGGAATGATAATTTTTAGTGATGTTAAGATTTAAATAATAATTTTTATTTTTATTTTTTTTTTTGGGGGGGTGGGAGAGGGGGTGTTAAAAAAGAAACTTCAATGGGGCAATACTTTTAATTGCCAAATTAGGTATACTCTTTTGGGTATTTTAGAGTCGTGTGGCTTTGCGAAGGATTTGCATTGCCTTGTCATGTTTGATGTTGCTTCTAGTCATCCATAGAGTGCAAATGGGAACATAATATAGAATCTTTCTTCTGTTTGTGTAAATCTTCCAATTATGAGTAGTTTTTTCTGCCATGGCAGGTCATCCATAATCATCAGCATCGGAGTAACGCAAAGGGAAACAAGGCAATGTGAAGCTCAGAAGTAACAAACACGGAGCAGAATTCACCAGTGTCTATGAGATGCCATTAATGACATGGGTTCAAGCCACTGGTAGAACTGGTAGTTTGTTAGTACACAAATTCCTGCGAATATGTGAATATGTAAATACGGAAACCTCACAACTAGAATCAAACTACGATTCTTTAATTGTCTGGATCCCTAGTCAATTAGTAGGCTGCATTGCAGTATTATGGTGTAAATATTCTCACATATTTACTGTAAATATTATGAGGTTCATTGATCATAAATGGAAGTTTGTACGAAACCATGGATTATGTGTGAAAAGAAATCTTGATTTTGTTGGTCCGGGGCTCCCAATGAGAAGGAAAGAAACTAGCGTGTTACCAAGCGAGAATATACTTATACGTAGAAAATCTACTTTGGGAGCCTGGAACGAGTGATCAGTGGATGAAACTTTTGGAAATTTCCAAATTGGTTAATTCTGTTTTCCTTGATTTGTTTTTTTGAGTCTAGAAAGATATGAAATTTTGAAATTACATTTGAGTGTAGTTAGCTAAGAACTGATTTTCATACTATAAAGCTAGTAAATTACATGAGTACTTTTTTTTTTTTTTTAGTAATTTTGGTAATTTCGACTTCTGCAGCTCGTTAATGAAGAAGAGTGGGATTGGAGGTTTTTACAGTACTCGTTCATATAATTAACGGGTTTGATTAAGTTCGTTTTATTTTAATAGCGGTCTCAAATTTGCATCCAATGTCTAAAAAGTGTTCAAATTAACTTTAGTTATTTAATTAAGTACACAATTTACACTTAAAGGTTCAATTAAGTCATGCCTTTGGTAAAAATTAGTTTTTATATTTTTAAATGATTACAAATATTTAGCAATATCAAAAAAGAAAATATTGAATGTTTCAAACTGTATTTTGGTAAATTTTTTTTTTTTTCAAAAGAAAATATATTAACAAGGCCAAACAATACCATTCAGAAGAGCACAAAGCTCAGATGGAGAGTTAGAAAGCCTAGCAAACAGTAGACTTCCATTAGTTAAATTTCTAGCTAACCATCCAGTAGGCTTATTAGAGCCTTACTTATGTCTTTAATTACAAAAGATTTGAAGTTAGGAAGCCTTTCTCTTGCTTGGCTGGGGAACAGTATTCCCATTGTCCAAAAAATGCTTTACACCTCTAAGACTATCACTACAAAGGTATAAATTAGTAAAGATTGATCTACACAGCAAAATCCAAAGCCAACAACAACTTTTGAGCCTCTGCATACAGCTTTGAAGGGACAACTTTGAAGCAGGTTACACCATCAACAATTTTGCGGTTTTTGTTCAGGATCATTAAGGCCAAGGCTGCTTGGTCAGTATCTGCATTGAAGGAGATTGCAGCAAACATCACATGCTGCATGGGCACCTCAACATCTTCCGCGTGAGACTTGTACCTACAAGAAATTCATTATCAAGTTTATCAGCAATCTGCGCAATAGTAACAGGATCCATCTGCTGGTTTTGGAATGGTGATTTATTCCTTGCTAGCCAAATTGACCTTAGTATAAAGCCCACCTTTGCCCGCACCTCATGTTCAGCATTAAATTTCCACACTTTAATAAGTTTTTCCAGCCATTGTCTCAGGATAACAGAAGCTGAAAATTGAGGGTAATAATGCATAGAGGTAGCAAACCAGACCCGCACTATCCGCGGACATAACAAAAAAAGATGTTCTATTGATTCTGCATCCTGCCAGCAAAAGGGGCAAGAATCTGGAAAATCCAAATTCTGCTGACGAAGAACAGATCCTATTGGGAGTTTGTTTCGTATAGCTTTCCATAAAAAAACCACCACTTTTTTAGGACGATTCATTGCCCAAAGGAACTTCCAAAAACCCATATTTAGCTGTTGGAGAATGCTGCCTTTCCTTGAGTAACATATATAGATTTTGATAACAAAACGTAGACTGATTTAACTGTGAATTGACCATTTGTGCTTGGAGACCAGATCCACCAATCAGGTTGTTAGGGATTTCCTATGGGGGCGATTAAGATTGCAGACCTTTCCAAAGGTGAAATAAAAGGCCCAATGTTATTTACATCCCAAGTGCCATGGTTTCAAATATCACAAACTCTGTACAAATTACACAATGGATGCTTAGGAGAAGATAATTGAAAGTTTGGAAGCGATAGGATCCAGGGATAGTTCCACAAAAAAGTGAATTTCTATCGTTAATTTGCCTAATCGCACCCTTTTGTAGCAGAAAACGAGCTGAGATAAGGCTTCTCCAACTCCAAGATGCCTTATACCCAACCTGAGCTTTCCAAAACGACTCGTTAAGAAAACATAACGCTTCGACAAGTTTGGCCCATAGTGAATTAGGTTCAGTCACAAGCCTCCAAGCTTGCTTAGCTATCAGCGCAAGATTAAATTCATATCAGCTCCTAAACTCCATCCCTCATTATACTTTAGGTTTGGTTAATACATCCCAGATGTCCAAACGCATTTTGTTCACCTCAATATCTTGATGTCTCCAAAATTTAGCTAGTATAGAGTTGATTTTACTGCAAAGAACCTTAGGAAGCAAAAAGCAAGAAAGTGTAAAAGTAGGAACAACAGTTAGAACTGACCTGAGCATCACCTCTCTGCCTCCCTGAGATTAAAAAAAAAAAAAAAAAGTGGTTCCAGTTTTCGACTTTCTTCTTTAGTTTCTCTAAAATATAAGCAAGAGTCTTTTGTTTACTGCTTCCCCATAGTGCTGGAATTCCCAGATACTTGTCTCCAGTTTCCATCGACTTCATACCAAGGCAATGCTGTATTTGGTCTTTGGTTTCCCGCGACACAGATTTTTCCAAAAATAATGGAGGATTTATTAAACTTAAATAATTGGCCCGAGGCTTCTTGGAATCTAATAAGAAGATCTCGGATGTTCACAACCTGCTAAAACTTGCTTTTAAAGATAAAAAGTGTCATTCGAAAATAGCGGATGAGATAAAGGGGGCCTTTTCTATAGAGCTTTCCTAAATGCATTTACTAGAAATGGCATATCGAACAAATGCATAGAAGGCATTTGCTATGAATAGGGAAAGTTAGGAGGACAGTGGGCCGCCTTGCCTAAATCCTTTAGACGGATTGAAGAAAAATGTAGATCCCCCATTAATCAAAATGGAATAAGAAACCGCTGTCACATATTGCATTATTAATTGAATAAAGTGCAGATGGAAACCCAGTCTAATCAAAATAGCCAGAAGAAATGTCTAATTTACTCTTTCATAGGCCTTCGATATATCTAGTTTAATGCCCACTGTAGCTTCTTTTTTTTTCTATGGAAGTTCTCTTAATAACATTAAAAAATTTATGCACGATAAGAATATTCTCATGAATAGATCTACCTTGCATAAAGGCTGATTGATTCTCGTCCATTAGGTGTTGGGTTTTGTAGAATGAGTACATTGAAAAAATAAAAAATTTTCTTCATGAGAAACTTACCAAGAATTCATTCATTAGGATGAGAAAAACTTATTGATTTGGATACGAGATGCAAGATTGTTAGAAGATGGAGAGGAGGTTTACATCAGTAATACCCAATCTTAGCAGAGGTGGAACTAAAAATTTTAGCCCGAGAGCAACACAAAATTTAGTCAAATCCATGAACACAAAAATATGATAACGTAATATTCATTTTTTTAATAATCATTAATATATTAATTATGCATATGTAATGCATAAATATATACAAAAATATCTCAGCGAAATATAAATATGCATAATCATTCTTTTTATTATTAAAACAACATATAAAAGCTCATTTATATGCATAAAACAAAAAGCCCATTTTTCTTTTCAATATTTATTGAAAGGGAAGAGAGGTGGGCTGCTTGCACAGGGGAAGGTGTTTGTTATTTTTAAGGGAGTCAATATATATAACCACTATATATAATATAAGAAATTGTTTTTTGGAGGCAGTGACCCCGCCCAATTGGTAATGTAGTTTCACCCCAAACCTCGGGCTTGAAGTAAGGTATAGACGTCACCAAAGCTGATTGCCCTTTGTAGATATCTACACAAACAGACTATCTCCAAAACTTATATGTGCTAACACTAAGGTTTTCTTGATTCTCTTTTTAATGTTTTTTGGAAAAAAATGTGAATATTCTCACTCTCTATTAGAAAACCCTAAAGGTGCATATATATCTTAACCGTTAAGATATTTATGCCAACTTTGTATCTTAAAAGATACATATAAGATAATATCATATCTCGTTTTAACCTTTAAAATGAAATAGGTATCTAAATAATTAAAAAAAATATGTCTAATTATCTTAATTATAAATAGAGATAGTAGTAAAACTCAATTTCGTTTTGGGCCTATTTTATGTATAGGCTAACATAATATTGGCAGTGGTTCAAAACCCATTTTAGCTAACAAGTCATAAGTGACCTCTTGCAAGATATTATAACTACCCAAATTGTGTGAAAGTCAATGATCCGACCTAACCTATTTTACAAATAGTATTATAATCCTTTTGTAACATTATATCTCAATTGAATATAAGACACGAATTATGTCATCTTTATATAGTTCAATTATTTCTCAATTTTCAAGTAGACTGATGTAAAATGACATTAATAACATTTATCAATTCATTTTGACATGACCATGCAATATCTTCAGTTTAACTTATTGAAGGGCCTAAAAATAATTTCTCATAAATATATGAGGGATAAATTCATTCTCAATCGCTCATATTCTTTTATATAATTTACTTCATTTTCAATATCAGTCTGTATAATCATCTTGTTAAAGATAACATTGGATTGTATCAAAACATAAAGTTCATCATATTAGAATCCATGGTGATTTTCAGGTCAGAGGACTAAGTTAATACTATTGCATGAGAATTACATATGAATATTTATCCATGTAGTGTTCTCATAGTGGGTCAGTCCAATACAATATTTCTTAAATGTGTATCTATTTGTTTGACTTAATATCATATATTCATGACTAGTAAAACATAGTCATCAATTGAAACACATACTAGTCATCATTCATTATTATCCCAATAATAATGACTGACTAGAGATTATTTAAAATAAAATTGTTTACACATAAAGGTTTTATTATTAAGTCACATACTTGATGTCATTAGGTAGAATTAACTATTCTTGGAATTTATAATTTAGCCATAAATAAAATATAAAAAAGATATTTTTTAAAAAAGCAATCATGACCTTATTAAGAAAATATCAATTACAAGAATTAGCCTAGGGCACATAACTAACAATCTCCTACTTGCACTAGGCTTAATAAAAAAATATATCTAATACCCATTGACCTAGCATAACTCTCATGCTTTAGTTGTGATAGTGGGTTGGTGAATGGATCAACAATATTGTTATTGGTTGGCACTTTGCATATCTTCACGTCTCCCCTCTCAATGAACTCTCAAATGAGATGAAAATGCTTGAGTATATCTTTGGATCATTGATGTGATCTTGGCACCTTAGCCTATTTTATGGCTCCATTATTGTCATAATACAAGTCTATTGGATTTGAAATGCTAGGTACAACAACCAGTCAAATGATAAATTTATTGATCCAAATAATTTCTTTAGTTGCTTTTAAGGTGGCTACATACTAAGTGTCTATTATAGAATCAACCATAGTGTCTTACTTTGAACTTCTCCCAGTAATTGCATCTTCATTCGAACAAAACACATAACCTGACTGTGATTGAAAGTCATCCTTGTCATACTGGAAGCTAGCATTTGTGTAACCACTTACAACTAGCTTGTCTTCCTATCTTCCATATATTAAAAATGCATCCTTAGTCCTTCTTAAGTACTTAAAGATATTCTTAATAGTTGTTTATTGAATTTCACCTGGATTTCACTGGTACCTACTCATTGTACTCAGTGCATATGAGACATCAGGTCGAATACATAACCTGACATACATGATAGATCCAATAGCAAAAGCATATGGAATCTTACTCATATGCTCTCACTCACCTTATGTATGTGGACACTGAATCTTGCTAAAAGTTATGCCATGTGACATTGGTAAGAATCCTCTCTTGGAATCCTGCATACTAAACCTATTCAGTATCTTATCAATATATGTACTTTGACTTAGGCCAATAAGCCTTATTGATCTATCCATATAGAACTTAATGCCTAAAATGTAGGTGGCTTCACCTAAGTCTTTCCTTGAAAAACATTTTCCTAACCATAATTTAACATTTTTTAGGGTAGAGATATCATTTCCAACGAGTAATATGTCATCAACAGATAACACAAGGAAAATTATTACACTCCCACTAACCTTCTTATAAACACAAAGCTCATCTTCATTCTTAATGAAGCCAAATTCTTTGACTGATTCATTAAAATGAAGATTCTAACTTTGAGAAGTTTGCTTTAATCCATAAATGGATCTTTGAAGCTTGCAAACCTTTCTAGAATTCTCAGGACTAAGAAAACCTTTGGTTGTGTCATATACACAGCCTTAAGGAGATTTTCATTAAGAAATGATATTTTGATGTCCATTTTCCATATCTCATAATCATAATATACAACTATAGAAGGAGAATTCGAATGGATTTATGCATAACAACTTTTGAAAAGTTTTCATCATAGTCTATACCATGTGTTTGCATGTAATGTAACTAACCTTGCTTAATACGTATGCATATTGGCATCCATGTTTGTTTTCTTTTTGAAAACCCATTTATACCTAATAATTTTTAAACCATTAGGTGGATTAATCAAAGTCCATACTTGATTATCATACATGGATTGCATTTCAGATCTCATGGGTTGTAGCCATTTCTTAGAGTTGGGACTATCCATAGCCTCTTGATAGGATGTGAGCTCATTTTGGTCTATAAGCATCACTTTCTTACTATCAGTTAAGAGAAATCCATATCTCTCAGGTGTCTAACTTGTTCTTATAGACCTTTTTGAAGCTTATGCTTCTTGTATAGGTTTAACAACTGCTTATGAATCCTGTTAAGATTCCATAGGTGGTTCAACACTATCTTATGGTTCTCAAATTTCTTTGAGTTAAAATTTACTCCCATTGGTTCTTTTAGAAATGAACTTTCTTTCCAAAAAGACACCATTTTGAGCAATAAATACTTTATTTTTAGAAGTATTGTAAAAGTAATATGATTTAGTTTTTTTTTAGCATATCCCACAAAATAGCATTTCTCTGATTTGGGTGCCTACTTATCTAAAATTTGACACTTTACATAAGCGTCAAAACCTCAAATCTGTGGAAAAAACAAATGAGGAGATTTTCCAGTACGTATCTTATATGGTATCTTTTCAACCACCTTTGATGAAACTCTATTTAGTATGAACACTACTATATATAGAAATAACAAATAAATATTAAGAAATTAAATACGACATTCTAAATATTAATCAATATTCTAAAATTTCACTGTATTAAATATATTGTTGATGTTAAATTTTTTTATTTTAATATCATTTAATAAAATATAATAAAAATAACATCAATTAGTTGCAATATGACAGACATACATAAATGCATTTAGTAGACTAAACAGCCAATTTAATTATCATGTGCATGTAGCATTGAGAGACTGACGTATCTTGCAACTTCAAACGCCTAACTAACTTGTACAATTAGTAATGCCTTTCATTGATTAGAAAAGGCAGTCACATTGACCCATATCACACAACTCTTTTTTCTACTTTGTTAATCGGTCAATTTGAGTTATCAATCAATGCTGACACTAACAAGGGTGTATTGCATTTGGATAATTAAAAAATTTAATGGATTTTAAAGAATTTTAAAAATTATAAGGTATTCAATAGTTTTAAAAATATTCATTTAATGCATGTTTTAAAATATTTATTATTTCTAAGTCTTAATCTTAAAAATTGAATTTAAAAATAAATTTCTTTTATTATTTAAACTAACCCTTAGGGTTACACAAAAGTCTATTTTAATTAAGCAATCCATACCTGTTGCTATAATTTAGTGCAAGCTTGTACAAAATTGGCCTATTATTTATAAATGAGTTAATAATTAATTAATAGATTCACACTATTATTCAAGTTGTTATCCTTGTTTTTTTTTTTTTCTTTTTCTGAACTTGGAACTTAATTGTTAAAATTTTAAGGATAAAATTTCATGATTTCACTTCATGGATCATTAATATAAACGTAGATATTAAAATATTTTACTTGAACAATTTAATTGGTTCAAAAACTCTTGATTTGTTAACATTTAGTTGTATAAAGAAAGAAACAAGAAATCTCTAAAAATTGTGCTCATTATGATGAAAAAGTCCCCAATTGCCCTATCATTTTCAAATCAAGCTTGCAAAATGGATATAAAGGATAATATATAACTATTACTAGTCCTAATGTATTTGTTTTCAAGGTCTTAGTCATTTTCATGTTTGGTTTTATTAGTTCTAATCAATATTTTTAGAATCGCCCTTGTTTAATTGGACAAATCAATAAAATTTAAAATAGTGGTTTCAGTTTGATATTAAAAATTAATCAATTAAAAAAATGGATTAGAATAAAAAAAGAATCAAAAAATCAAAATTTGGATTAAATTAGTTTAACTTAATACTATCGTTTTATGAAAAATTTAAAAATTTAAAATGGTATATTATTTTACTCAAAATTAAATATTACTACTCTCTTCGTCTCAAATTGATAGGCTTGTTTTTTTTTTTTTTTACACAGAGATTAAAAAATATTAGATAATTTAGTTAAAATAGTTGTTTTTACTTTACTTTTCCTATTATACCCTTTCATTAGCATTAAAAATTAGAATAAGGATGAATTGTACTCATATTAAATAATTTTGAAATTTGTTATTCTCTAATGTAAAATTAAAAACAAATCAAACCATAAATATCAAAATTTTAAATTTCAAATTTTGTTTCAACTTTCAAAAAGTGTATTAAATAATTGTTGTTTTTAAATGTTGATAACCATGAAATTAAATAAGGGTAAAATAGAAAATCAAGTAATTCAATATGTTCTAAAAAAAGAAACCAGCATAAATATTGGGATAGCCAAAAAAGAAAACAAGTCTATCAATTTGGGATAAATAAATTTGCATTATTTTATCATATTATATTTTTTCTAATTTTAAAAATTTTTAAATATTATTTATATATTTTTTTAAAAAATTTAAAATTATCTTGTCAAATCGCATCGATTGAATTAATAAAATCGAGAATCAAACAACTGATCAATTAAATCTTTAGCCTGATTTTTTTTAAAAAAATTGATTCTAAATTTAGTATTAATGAATTTTCTTATATTTTAATTAGATGCATTTAGATAAGTGTGTTGCAATTAACTTATATATATATATATATATATATATATATATATATATATATATATATATATATATATATATATATATATATATATAATATAAGTGTAGACAGATATATATAAA
>CATIWR010506323.1:0-29181 GCA_949677035.1 Omphalea diandra | reverse complement strand
CATAAGACTAAGACGATTAGATCTCTCCCACTTAGCATGTAATTCCTTTTTGTCGATATTGTTTTCATGGGTGGGTTTTGCAGGCTCATCTTCATAAAGGGCATAATCTATCTCACCCATTCCCAAAATAAATTGAATGTCATTTTTTCATCTCTTAAAGTTTGTGCTAGTTAAGAGTTCAACAGTCATAATACTATTGTTGAGACTAAAGGAGATTATTTGTGACAAAACAAAAGCATGTATTAGAATTAGACTATATACAAAATTAAAGTTATAATTTACATAACCTAGAAAATTTTGGCATCACTACATATTTTCTTTTGGGCAAAACATGCACATGCAATAGAATTTCTAGTTATGAAACACACAATCGAAATTACACAAGTTTTCGAGAAATCTATCATCTTTGGGCAGACAGACTCTCTAGACTAATGCAACTCTTAACACAAATAGCTTCATTCCAACACCCACTTCCAAAATCAATGCATCTAAAAATCTCATTTGGGTATATTATTATATACATTAATTTGGAATTATCTCTTCGCAAAAATTAAAAATGACTCTACAAATTTCAATGGATGTTCTACTTTAGTGACAATACTCATATCAACCCATAAAATTATTTTTAATTAGAGATCAATAAACGACTAATTAAAATACATACCAAACGCTAATATATACATCAAACCTATATAAGATACCAAACACAATATACTTTAATTTTAAATACATAATTATTATCACATATATATAGAAATCAAATATTTATTATTTATTTATTTATTTTATTACAAATTTAACATCATTAAATTATAAATTGACTATTAATTATATATAAATTATTCTAATATTTATATATATATATATATATATTAATAATTATTGAAATAAAAAATATACTATGGTGAACATAAAAAAAAATTCAAACAAACCAAAACCAAACAATCACTATGACATGCAATAACTTAATAAACAAAAGCAGAGAAAAGTCCACAACATGGCTAATTTCTGGCCTGCCAGCTCCTAGTAAGGAGTTGGGCTATGTGATCCTAGCGAAGGCTAGGGTCACGTGAGTGGAGGGCACCGCGCTATGTTGGTTTAACAAAGCAGCAGCTAACTCCCATTCTTGGCACTGGTAGGATAACGGGCCAGTGCTAAGGATTTTTTTTTTAATTAATCACTTCCTCGAATAAAACAAGTAAGACTCATAATTTAATTATCAATGCAAAATATTTAGAGTTCTAAATCATGTATAATCTCAGACTCTGATACCATATGTAAGAATTTATTTAAAATTTATTTTATGAACTTAGAACACCAATCAATAGTTAAGCGGAAACAAATCGTGTACATGTTTGCACAATAGATTCAAAATTATTTTGAGCCATAATATCAACTACTGGAATTAAACGCCAAGAAAATAGATCAAAAGAATCGAAATCAAGAACTAAGTTTTTCTTTTCTTGACCTTCTCTCAAAACAACTACTAATAAATGTATCAACTAAAGTTAAAGTTAGAAAATATGAGAGATGACTTAGTTTATTTATAATAAATTTAACATACTCATTCATCATAGGTCTATATTAAATTAGCCCTATACATTACCGTCTTCTATATCGGTTCACTAAAAATGTTATAAGTTCATAATTTATTTGATCATAATTTAATTAGGTTTACCCACTAATCAATAAACTATTTTATATTCAATTCATTTTATAAAAAATTAAAATAAACCAATAATTAATATTATCCTACTAAAAATTCTAAAGGTAACCGCTCTATCCCATATTATTTTAGCTGCGCATGAATTTGAAGATAGCTCCTGTAAAACATATCTTTGTCTGCGTAATGACTTGATCACCATACGTCATGCTTCTAGATGCCACATTGCCGATAAGATTCCATATCCATAGAAACCAGCCCATGACCACAAATTCAGCAAAAAAATATATTCACCATAATTGCAATTCAGACAGACAAAAATGGCTTATTTGCTCGCTTCTTTGGTCACTTTGGTAGCAGTTCTTGTTATTAGAAAGATATGGGAAGCATGTTGGAGAATATTGTGGAGGCCATATGTTTTGACAAAGAGCTTTGAGAAGCAGGGGATCAGAGGGCCAGCTTACAGACCTCCTTATGGTTCTATCGAGGAAGTGAAGCAGCTGAGAATTTCCGCAAGAGAAAGGATTCTAGATACAAACTCCAATGAAATTGATCCAATAGTTTCCCCTCATTTTCATAAATGGACTGCTCAATATGGTCCGTTTTCCTAACTCCTCTCTTTAAACAAGTGTTATCTTAAAATTACCTGTTTAGTTTATAGGAGTATGCATTATGCATCATTTAACAAAGCACTTGGCTTTCTTTCTTTTTTTTTTTTCAATAATTTGGATTGAATTGGTTCGAATCTCGAAACTTTTTAGCTTATTCCATTATCACTGAATCGAAAGCTAATTAGTTACCAAAAGAGCAAGCATTGCAGTTTGCAAAAGAGAAAAAAAGGTGCAAATTTTGCGGCATATATTTGGTGTATTTTGTAATCTTGACAAGGTGGAAAAGCTCTCGTCTGAATGCCTCTCTGTTCTCTCTTCTGAGGCTCGTACATACCATTGCAATAAAAGAATTGACGATATACTTATTTAACGTATTGTGTAAGTCTATGCCACAGGAGAGACAATACTATACTGGTGGGGCACGGAGCCAAGCATCAGTACTTCAGATCCCAAGCTCGCCAAAGAAATCCTGTCAAGCAAATTCGGCTTCTACACAAAACTCAACGTACCGCCCACCATCAAAAAACTGGTAGGCAGCAGAGGATTGGTTCTCGTGGAAGGACTAGACTGGGTTAGGCATAGAAGGATTCTGAATCCTGCCTTCTCTGTGGACAAGCTCAAGGTAGGTTTCAGATAGGCATCACTATTATTTCATAAATTAATTGGTTTCCTGCACGATAAATGTGCAACCCACGATGAGCGCAATAATATGAGATAATTTATAGTAAAAGTGAAAGTCCTCGCATTTACATGTGGACCCTACTCCATCTGCATGAGCTGCACATACACATGCACTGAATATAGGCAAGAATTTTTATTGATCATGTCTTCTTTATTGCAATAGTTGTTAAGAGCCAAAAATATATAGATATATAATAATTTGTATATAGATATATAATAATTTGAATTTGTTGATAATTGATCCAAATTTGTTAAACCATTCTTTCATGGTTATTCAATTTATCTCACCTCCACTTTTCAATTCAATTTTTAGCAACAGTTTATTAATTTATTTTATTTTTTGGCAGGTTATGGTAAAGAAAATGGCAGATTGCGCTATATCCAAGCTTGATGGGTGGGAAAATCAAGCTTTGGAAGCTGAGAATCAATGTAGGAAAATAGAGATGAGCCGCGAATTTATGGAACTCACAGCTGATATAATTGCACACACTGTTTTTGGCAGTAGCTATGTTCAAGGGAAAGAAGTTTTTAATGCACAGGAGGAGATTCAGAAACACTTTATTGCTGCACAATCAAACATCTTCATCCCTGGCAGACAGTAATTAACTGACTCAAAAATATTAAATCATGTTCTACTTAAAATTTGAAGTTAAATGCACGTTACTAATGATTGAGGTTTCACTCGTTAGATCAGGTAGATAATTTTCCTAATTAATTGTTCTGTTCTTGGTTATTATAGGTATCTACCTACCCCGTCAAATCGTCGTATATGGAAGCTAGACAGGCAGATGAAGAATTTATTAAGGGGCATCATAGAGAGTAGAATAAAAGCAAAGGCGAGTTCATATGGAGGTTATGGAGATGACTTACTTGGTCTAATGATTGAATCCTCTGTAGGAGATCCCAAGTTGAACCTGAACGAAATTATAGACAACTGCAAAACATTCTTTTTTGCTGGACGTGAGACAACCTCCAATTTACTCACCTGGACAGTTTTTCTGTTGAGCTTACACCAAGATTGGCAGGAGAAGCTCAGGAAGGAGGTGTTGAAGGAATGCGGAATGGCAATTCCAGATCCTGACCTGCTACCCAAGTTAAAATTGGTTAGATACCTACATTTATATCTTTCCTAGAAATGCAATCTGCTTCTATATAGCTTTCTTCTTTTACGAGTATTGCACTGCATAATTGGCTTTGTACTAACTTTGTAGATGAATATGGTTCTTCTGGAGACTTTGAGGCTATATTGTCCAGTAACAGACCTGGCAAGAAAGGCAGTACAAGACATGAAATTGGGGAATTTGATGATTCCAAAAGATACTACTATATCAATTTCCATAACAAGGATGCACAGGAGTAAAGAGAACTGGGGAGAGGATGCAAACGAGTTCAATCCACTAAGGTTTGCGAACGGGGTCTCCAAAGCTACAAAATACCCTAATGCTTTCCTTGCATTTTCAATGGGTCCAAGATCTTGCATTGGCCAGAATTTTGCAATGCTAGAAGCAAGAACAGCGGTTGCTCTGATTCTTCAAAGGTTTTCGTTTTCCCTTTCTTCGGAGTATAAACATGCCCCGTTCAATCATTTAACTCTGCGTCCTTTATATGGTCTACCCGTTATCATGAAACCTCTTTGTACGAACATTTAATTGTGATGTCAATAGGTCCTAGTCTTAACTTAGTACCTGTGGAATTGATATGTCCAACTTATGCATTTTGAGCAATATAATTATAATAAATGTAATATTTATTTTTATTAAATAATTGATTAATTAGTTGAATGATTAATTATTATTTAATGAAAAAGTTATTGTCAAGTAAATACAATAATAAAATAATTTTCTTAAAATTTATAATCATGTACGAAGATAATCATAACAAAAGATTGTTTATTAATTTATATATTCAATTTTATATAACATAATTTCAAAATAAAATTTATTAAATTTAAATGAAATAATTTTTGACAATCAATTAAATAAATGATATTAATAAAAAATAAAACTAACATATATATATATATATATATATATATATATATATATATATGATTGTCTATTTATTTATATTTTCAATATTGTATAATATAATTTTAAGATAAAATTTGTCAAACTTAAACAAATTAATTACTAACAATCTATTATATTGTTTATAATTTAATTTAAATATTGACTTTTTAAATTTTTTATTTTTTTAGATTTTTCTAATTTCTTATTTAGAAGTTGTTGAGAATTTTTGCTTTTTAGATTTTTTTATTATCCTATTCAAGAATTTTTTTTCAATATAATCTTACATTCCTCTTTAGAATTTTTTACTTTTTAGAATTTAAAATTTTTTATTTAAAATTTTTTTATATGACTTTTAATTTTTTTAATTTGTTATTTAAAATTTTTTATAGGCATTTTCCTATAGCATAGTATAAAATAATGACATGTGATTGTATTATATATAATTATTTGATAAATGATAAATAATGTCTGAAACTAACTTTAAAATTGAAATTAATAACATATACTGATATATTGATTTTCATATTTGGTGTTTTCAATTTTTTGTATAAATTAATTCTTATGTTTCTTTCATTTACTTTTTGTATTTGCACTTTTTAATTATGACCATCGAAACATAGTTTTAACAATAATATAGTAAATCATATTTAAATTTAATTTTAGATTCATAATATTAATATTATTTTTTCTTTTTTGTAATATTTTCATTCACTTTTTAAATTTATATCATTAATTTTTTTACCTATATCAAGAATTTTTTTTTTAATATATGTATGAGAATAAAAGTATTAAACCCTTTAAAAAAAAAGTCATTGTTACCCTAAAACTAATGAAAAGAGACGTTTCATAATGCTTTTCTTTTTCTTTACTCTTCTTTTTATGCATCTAGAGGTTACAACAATAAGTTTGTATCATGATAAATTCAAGTTACTTTCACTACCATGGTATCCCCTCTCCTCAACTAATAAATCTCTTCAACATACATCAAGCTGCAAGTTGATTCAATCAAAATCTCAGATTTTTTTTTCTTTTTTTGTTATTTTCATTAATTTTTTTTTATCTTGTTTAGTATTATTCTATCTATAATATTATTTTCTAACTCTAAATTTCTTTTATTAGTTAAAATTTATTGTTACAAAATAATATTTTATAATAAAATGTGAGGATGCAACAGTGATATATATAACTTATAATTACATATTAGATTCCTAATGGAGATCAACCAAATAATCATTATATAATGAGTAGTATTTTAGATGAAAAGTATCAATATTCAGAGTTTGAAACATTGGAATCACACTCATTGAAAGGTTTTATCATAAACAACTTTCAACTTGAAAGTATTAATCTCATACTCGAAAGAGTGTGGAACACAAGACTCAAATATTTTTTTAAAAAAAGTATAAATATTTTATATTTGATATAATTTTACATAAAATATCACGTGTTTAAATCTTTTTTATATAATTACTATTTTGAAATATTTTTTATTGAAATACAACTTACTAATTTCATATTTTCCTTTAAAAAAAATTACTACTTACATTTGACATAAACAACTTGTCGCTTTCCTTACAAAATCAATTGTGCATGGAAATATGCTTAAAACATAAATTTCATGTCTTAATTTAAGAGACAAGAAAAATATGAATAAATAATTTTGCATCAATTTAAACAAAGAAGGTTATAATTTCTAATGATAATTTCTCAAACTAAAAAAATTGATCATTTGATTCTTCTCTTTTTATAGAAAATGATCCAAAGGCTTGGCTTGCTTGATTTAAAGATCTGATTGTTCAAGAGCTTCACTTGCACCTTGATCTTGAATCAAAGCTGTAATTTGAGTGTGTGATCTACTTGAACTTGAATTGAAGCTTCAAGCTCTGAAGATGAACTTTAAAATGAAATATTAATGTTTCAGTCTTGAAACGTTAATGTTTCCTCATAATTAGTAAACATGTTAATTCATTGCAGAAGAATCCAACTCCAAGCAGTACAAAATATAATAAAGATATGAAGTTCACCTCCAATTACTTATACTCAGTATGAATAAAATTAATGATTGTTGACCGCATGAAAAAAAGATTTTAATACCCCTATATAGTATAAAATTTCAAAATGATGATATAATGAGAAAAAAGCGTACTCAAAATTGAGAGAAATGTCTCATTCTGAGTATATTACTATGACTTTTCATTCTCTACATGTAAATATCTATAATTTGGATTCATATTCTGTCATATAAAATTGTGTTATGGAGTTCACAGAAGCATCACGTCTAATGATTTAAAATGTTGAGTAAGGAATGCTCTAGTTTTCACAAATTGCCTATAGATGCACTCTGGTTCCTCCACTACTTCTTGAATGCTTGACTGTAAAGCCTTCAACCCTTTCATAATATTTTTAAAATGTAAACAGTTAATGTCTTTGCTTGACTTGAGTATAGCCAATTTGAAATCTATTATCTTCACTTCATTTACTTCAACTTCCACTTTACTAAAAAAACACTTTGATTGCAATCACTTCGAGACTATAAACCAGTCAGAGGACTTTGATCTTTCCTTTGGTTGGAAAATGAAAGATAAGATGGACTTAAACACTAAAAGACTAGTTTCTTCAATACTTCTTAGAATGCTAATCATGTTGAAGTTATTGTCCGATGATGCTATGGAATTCCTCTCCCTTCTATTCATATTTCTTACACACTTGCAAATCACTTTATTCCACTTTTTACTAGATACTATGTATGCATCAAAGTCACTTGTCAAGCCAGATTCTCTATTTTTTTCTTCGTCGAAGGGATGATTCAAGTTCATGCACGTAATCCTTCAACTGTGAGAAAAAAATCTCTAATCTTGTCACACATATCCAATAGCTCCAGGGATCCATTCAATGCATTCTTTACACACTAACTTTGTCCCTCGTTGTAGAGAGTTTGTTGGGTGTGTGGCAGTTGAAGCAAATCATCAACACACTCGAACAAATTTTTTAGGCCACTTAGCTTGTAGCTTATTGGTGAGGACGGTGATAACTTCAATTAATGAATTTGCTCCTCTATGCACACAACTAGAGTGATATGGTATATGAGCAAGCATTAATTTTTATGGACAAATACGCGAGAAGTCATAAATTTTTATTTTGCAGCGTGGTGATTTCGTAACGTCAGGCAAGTTTTAAAGTGACATTTTTGGCATTTCAATACTGCAGTTCGATGGAAAAACAGGTCAACGATTCAAACTCACAAGGTTTACTTCTTATGTCCGATTTCGGACAAATTCTGTAATTTCAGCCTTCAAATAGGCATTTTTACCATTTTTAGAAAGTTTTGTTATTTTAACATCTTTTTACAGAAATTTCATTTTTAATTGTCCTTCTAAATTTTTAGTATTCTTTGAGAATAAATGAATTTTTTATACCTATTTATTTGATATTTGTACATAGATCCACAAAGTTATAGAAGGTTATATTTTAATTTTCCACAAGTTTGAATTCATAAGGCTTCTACTACATCGATTTGGCATCAGAACTGCGATTGTTCCTGGATTGCCATATTGGGAAGATTTAATAATCATGGCAATGATCTGTCCGTAGAACAAGTTTATGAATGAGACTGTGTCCTGCAATTAGAACAATAAATAGATGAGCAAATTGATCGTTTATCCCAGTAGATGAGCAACAAGTGAATTTGATGAATCCGAGCAAATAAAATAGGCCCAAAAATCATGATTTGGAGGAACTAAATTCAGGTTCCAATTGCAGACCCTACGGTGGATGATGGGAGGTCTTGCGAGACGGGTATATGATTCGAAATTCGTGAGTTTCATGGCAATTTATAGCCAGAGGATTTTCTAGATTGGTTAGCTATAGTCAAGGAAGTTTTGGAATTTAAAGCAGTGCCCGAGAACAAATAGGTATAATTAGTAGCAATTAGACTATGTGTCAGGACATGGTGGCAAGAACTGAAATTGACAAGAAATAGGCTAGGAGCATCAAAGAATTATGACATGGGAGAAGATGAATAAGCATATGCATGTAAAGTTCTTACCTTATAATTTTCACTGATTGATGTACCAACAGTTACAAAATGTAAGGTAGGAAAACTAGTCTACTAGTTATTGGCACCAAATGAGGTATAAGAGACAAAAGATCAATTGGTGGCAAGGTATTACAAGAGATTATAGACGCCAATACAAACCATAGTCAATTTGTTTGATGTTTAGTCCATTTCCGCTACACATAATAAAGAAACACAGGTGGAAAAACAACTATCTCGACGTTTTAGTGGCTTTACCAAGCCATAAGTAGCAATAACAATAATAATAACAGTAGCGGTGCAAATTGAGGTGGGATTGGAGGTGTGACCCCCATGGGAGGCAGTTATGGTCCGGCAATTATGGGTTAATCCAACAGAGCAAGAGGTAGAGGAATAAAGTGTTTGAAGTAGGTCTCAAGCAATCTGAATATAACTGTAGGAGACAGTCTTATTTGTTGATTCAGATGACTAAGTCTAAATTTTGTAACTGTATATCAGGTAAACTGTATATGTTTATCAACACTATAAGATATCGATTTCCTATTCCTTGCTTGAATGATTTGCTAGACCATTTTAGTGGAACCATAATTTTTACAAAGCTATTTGAAGAATAAATATCATTAAATTTGAATTTAGCTTGTAGATGAATGAAAGACAACTTTCAAAACTCTTAATGGACCGAACAAATGGTTATTTATGCCTTTTGGGTCCATGCAAGTGGTAAACCAGACAATTCATCCTTTTATTAAAAAATTTATTATTGTTTATTTTGACAATATCCTAATATATATTGTTCGATCTTGAAGTGCACATTTAGCATTTGCAAGAAGTTTTGTGTGTTCTTTAAAGGAATAAGTTTTATTCTGTTATAAAAAAGTGTTTATAGAGCCCAAGGTTTGGTTCCTTGGTTATGTGGTTTTTATGTGATGGATTACAGATAGATGAGTTTCAAGCAATTCAAGAATGGTCTCGTCCACGAACTATGACAGTAAGGTTTGCAATTTCCAGGGGCTTACTTCCTTTTACAAACACTTTTTTCCTTATTGCAATAGCATTATGACCCCTATAACTGACTCCAAGTGAGGAGGAAAATTTCAATTAATGGACAAAGTAGAGGAGGTACTTTAGCTCATGAAAACATGATAGAAATAGCAAATATAAAGTATTATATTTATAGCAAAATATATCATAAATTATTATTTTTTTAATCTCTAATATATTAACATAAAGAGTTTTGCTTATTAAAGAAATATATTTAAGCAAATACTTATAAAAAATTCTAAAAAATATATCTCAACTTATTTAAAGGAATTTTATTTACTGACAATTTCAATAAACTATTTTCTTTATATTAATGAAATTGAAAGATTAAAGAAAGTGTACTTTTTTTTCCCCACTTTTATGCAACTATATATGCAAGAAATTTGTATTTCCTAAAATTATACTTTTTTAGCTTTTTTTTCAAAAATAAAAAGATTTATAAAATAGTTACGCGAAAATGATAAGTTATAGGAAATGGGTTATGCAATTGTATATATTAAGCCTATGGAGAATATATCAAGGCTGAGTCAATTCTCCACAGTGATAAAAGACAGGTTGACTTTTTCTTGATGGAGATTTTATGGAAACATGATAAAATTAAAAATTGGGTAGAAAAAGAGTGTTAAGAATATATAAATACAATTGTATAGGTGGCTTACATCAATTTATATAAAAACTATAATAATTATGTTATTTTTATTCAATTGAATTTTCGATCATAAACATTCAAATATATAATCCCTCAATGATAACTAGAAAGAAAAATCATATGAACTAAAAAGAAATATAACATAAATTAAAAAATAATTATTTATCATATTGAAAAATAAAATCTAATATAGAAATATAATTATTTCATAAAACAAATGGAAAATAAATTTAGATTAGGCATGAGTTTGTTGACCAGTGCAAAGTCAAAAATTTGGAACCCTTTTAACTCATGCCTAATCTAAATGCATTTCTGTTTGTTTTATGAAATAATCATATTTCTATATTAGATTTTATTTTTCTATATAACAAATAATTATTTTTGGACCATTAATAGGTGAAACCTAAACCACTTACCAAAGTGTTATCAATAACTTATGTTAAATGTTACGACATTGTAGTTAGCTACCTTCACCCATAGTTTAACATGCATGGGAGGATTTTATGTTAGTGTGTCCATATATGAGCTTGACTTGGCGTATAATACATGATCTAATAGTCTAGTTAAAACTAAAAAATTAAATAAGTTGTATTAAAACAAGTTTTAAATTATTACCTTTTTACGGTCTAATTAGCTTTAATAAAATCAAATAATTTATGCTAAAAACAAATTTTAAGTACTTAACTTTTTATTTTATTTTTTTATTTATATGGCTACAAAATATAATTTACTATTATATATATTAACTTAAAAAATTTTAAAATAGATTTTTACTTATTTTTAAAAAATAAAAGAAATACAGATAAAATTTTTTTATTTGACTGATATATTTAATACTTGGTACATCGGTGGAAGAAGAGTCAAGTAATGGTTAAGGCAAATTAGACTTTGAGTTAAAGGCAAAATTCATATTTAATAAATTTTTGATAGAAATTTTAACTGAGAGATCGATTAATTAACGAAATTTAATGGATAAGTAGTTTGACGAAATTTTAGAAGAGTAGAGATGAATGAGTTAATATTGTCAAGTCTTAGGGATTAAATAATAATTTAGCTAACAACAACAACAATTAACGACAATTTTTGAAAAGCTTGTAAAACAACAAGCCAAAGCATGCGAGTGCTTGTCCGAAACGAGCAACACCGCACACACGCCAGTGTACAATTCAAAATAAAGTCCCACGTCCACGTTCCCCCCAATTTTATATTCCGTCACCAAATTTTTATTTTTTAATAGTCAAATAAAAAAAAAAAAAAAACCAAACCAACAACCATCAAAATTAAATTAAATTGCAACAGCCGATAAAGAAATATAAATTCGAAAAGTAATTTCCCCAAATTTTGAGATAGAGGTAAGTTTAGGGTTTCAAGCCCTCCAACAGGCCCGCCAAATCCTCCTCTCCAGTTTTCTCCACCGCCATACTTGTTATTCATTCCTCCTGCATGCCCGGTTCCTGATCCCGATCCAATTGTCGAATCGGGTGAGGACTAGCACCGTCACCAACAATGGCGGCGTCCAAGTCTTCGTCGTCTCCTCTCGCTATCAGATCGGATCAGCCGAAGGACTCTCCGGTACTCAGCTTTCCATTCATCTCTCCTTTACAACCTCTAAATATTTCAATTTCTGTTTTCTTGCGCGATAATACTTGTTCGCAATTTTTTGCTTTTTCTTTTTTCGGTTTGTGGTGCCTTTTTTGTTTGGTGTTCACGGAGTCGTTGGTGAGTCAGTGTGTGCGGTATATTATAGTGTAAAGTGATTCCAGTGGAAATTGCTAGCTGCATTATATGTATTCAAGTGTTATGGTTGTTTTTTGTGAATTTTATTGTTGTTGAAAGTATAGAATTGCGGAGAAATAGCCTTACAATGGCACACTTGGCTAAACGCTTTCAATTAATCTGTGATTTTTCCCCTGGTTTGCTGTGTTTGGTAACCAAGCTTGTTATTATGGTTTCAGTTATTATTTCAGATATTTTTGATTGAGATATATCAGGTTCTGCAGCGTTCCCTTACAAAATTGTTATTATTAAAAATTTCACATAAATATGTAAAATTGCTAACCATAAATAATTACTATATAATTTAGTTTAAAATTCAAAAGAATGTAATTTCAACAAATGATTAGATTTGGAATTTTGGTAAATAAATAAAATTGTTAGCTGTATCATTTTTATAAAACACGTTGCAATTTTAAAATAAATATATAGGATTTTTTTTAAAAAATCTTTTCATAAAATTATTGCTAAGTATATACCTGTTGGAGTGTTTATCTTGGATGGAATGACCATTTTGATATAATTTCAGATGGAATGGATGAGATTTTGATTGTTATGAAATTGTAATATTTTCAATTTGATTCTTTAACTGGAATGAGATATCTTTGCCATCCAGACATAATGGAACAGAAAGTTTTGACATGTCATTTGTGGATTGTGTGTAATTATTAATTCTGTTTTATGGTTATATTAAGATGGAATCTTGTTTTGATTGACAGATGACAAAACCACAAGAAACATCTCTAACAGTGAAAGAGATTTTATTATGTATTGACTCTCTAAAGAAGCAAATTGCAGCTAACCGGTGTGTTTCTATAAAGGTGGATTTTTATGGTATCAGAGTAACTTAGTCGATGAGATATGATTTTTGGGTTTGGTGCTAATATTTTTTTGAATTGGATTCTGTTGTATTTTTCAGAAAAGAATGGAGGAGAATAAACAGAAGTTGGCTAGTGTCACAAACCATCTTTTTAAGCTGTCTAATGAAAGGAGAAACTGCTGGATTAACATTACTGATAGTAGTGTAGATTTACTTACAAAGAGACAAAAAGATGCACTTGGTATGCACTGTGGTATTGACACAAGTAATGTTGACAAGGATAGCCTTAGCTCTCAAGAAGATGGCCATTCTTCTTCAGCAGTTCTTTTGGGATCCAGTATTCCAGTGAAAAATTCTGTTCGGCCTATTAAGCTCCCAGAAATAAAGAGATTACCACCATATACTACATGGATTTTTTTGGACAGGTTTGTTATGATCACCATTTATCTTAATCACCTAGGCCACTTAAGAAGTTCTTTTCTCATTATCATAGTTGTTTAAGGCACACTTGAGGCTCAAAGCGCACTAGGCGCCAGCCTTTGCTCCTTAGAAAGCCAAAGGCAGGCGCTGTCACAAAGGCGCGCGCCTTGGTGCGCCTTGAGCCTCAGGCGAGGCGCCCTAAAGGCGTGCCTTTGTGACAATTTGTGCTTTTTTTTTTTTTTGTTTCATGTCTGAATAAATCTGGACCATTGATTTCATATTAAAAAGCTCTTTTAGTAAACCTTACCACAGCTGATTATTTCAAGAAAGACAAAAGAAAAGCAATAATAAGGCTGCTCCAACAGTAGAAAAGAAAAAAAAAACAGAAGATTAGGCCAAGAAAAGGAATCTGCTCCAGCCAAAAAACAAATAGAAGAAGAAGAAATTCTACTGAAAAAACAGAGGAAGAAGAAAACTACTGAAATAACAGAATAATAAGAAGAAAAAGAAGAAGAAAGAAAGAAGAGGAAGAAGAAATAATCTGATATTGTGCGTTTAGGATTTCAAGTCTTTAGCAAACTTAGGAGATTTGTATGTTTAGACTTTGAAACTTTTATTAAGTTTTTTTTTTCTTTATGTGTGTTTTTTTTTTGTTATTACTTAATATGTATTGAATATTAATAGTATTATATCACCTTACTAGTAGTTCAATGATAAAATTTATAATTTTTTTAAAATTTTTTATTTTTGTGCCTCATGTCGCTTAGGCGCGCGCTTGTGCCTTGCGCCTTGGTCTAGGCTCCAGGATCCCTTAGCGCTTTGGTGCACCTTGCGCCTTTAATAACTATGCTCATTATAATACTTTTAGATCTACCACCTTCCTTAAAGAATGGTTCATGCAATTTATGTTTCTTTTATTCATTTTGAAATGCATGTTCAGAAGATTTCTGTGAACTTCTCTGCGGCATAGTTAAAGTTGTTAGTCAAACCTTGGAAATAAAATAGTCTTCTTTAGTCAATTGATAGTTTATATAAATCACCCATCCTTGATCTTGTAACATGAGAAGTCTCATGCACCAGTATACAATATAGTGACAAACATTATTGATGGATTTCTAATCTCTAAATTTTAGAGTTTCATCATCTCTCTACTCAAACCAAATCCTATTTTATCAGCTATTCTCAGATTGCATCTTCATATTGCATGTTTCTAATAGTCTCAATTAATTTTATCTTATAAATGTATGATATACCTAGTGCAGAAATCAAAGAATGACAGAAGATCAATCTGTGGTAGGTCGAAGGAGAATATATTATGATCAAAATGGTGGTGAAGCCCTTATTTGCAGCGACAGTGAGGAGGATATAATTGATGATGAGGAGGAAAAGAAAGATTTTGTAGAATCTGAAGATTATATTCTTCGGTTGGTATAATCATGTTATCCGTTGTGATCTATGTTTTCCTCCCTTCCTTCGTATTCCCTATCTTCTATATTATGTAAATTTTCCTGTTTCTACATTACTTTAGTGTGATATCACCGTTGCCTTTTTAGCTTTTTTACATATGCATTTGTTATATAACCAGATTATTGATTTTTTTTGTTTCTCCGAGTTTTCCTTTCTATTTCTAATGTACAGAAAATTGATTTATAGTATTTTATTTTACCATAACTTTTACTTGTTGTCTGCAAACAGATGCATTAGTTAATCTAGCCAACACTCTATCCTCATTTCCCATGAAGCACGCTTTCTTTACTTTCATCTCTAGTTTTTACTCCATATCCTTCATAAATAGGTTTCTGTGCAAATAGGTTTGTTATTGTTTACTTGAATTTTTTGGTAATATTGTAGTCTTAGGTCTTTAGCTCAAATGATAAAAGAATATATTTAGATTTTGGGTTAAAACCTCCTGTATGGAAAAAAAAAATTCTGTTTAAGCTGTATTTTTTTTAATCCAAAAGAAAGGTAGTTTTTCTCTAGGTCTTAGCTCAAGTGAAAAAAGGAATGGAATGTTGTTGAAGGAACAGGCAAAGGTCTGCCAAAATTCTTGTTTATCTGTTTTTTGGTTGAGCCAGTTACTCAGAAAAATTCTCCTAGTTCATGCCAAATTTTAAGCAAATGAGCATTTTTTTTTTTTTTGTCCTTTGTGTTTTCCTTCAGATTCATAGCATTGCCCAAGTTTTTGTGATGAACTTTTTATTTGTTTTAATTATGCATGTGAAGCCAAACTGATTATTCCTATTGGATTCTTTTTATCAGCATGACAGTGCAAGAAGTTGGTTCATCTGATCCTGTGATAGAATCACTGGCACAATGTTTTGCTAGAAGCCCTTCTGAAGTCAAGGTATGCATTTATGAAGTGAATGTGGTATTGAAAGTTTCTGTTTTCTTTTACTTTCTATCATACCTTTTCATTTATCCTTTCTGAATGAAGGAATAATGTAATTATGTTTATTTATTCTATCAATTCTCTCCATTTTATTTCTGAGAAAATCTGGTCATTGTGTAAACTTTGGTCCAGCTGTTTTCCCATTTGCTTTTTGCTGGCTTTACACAGATATGAAACACCATCAAACATCTTATACAGGCAAGATGTGAAGGGCTTACAAAACAGGGGAAGGTTGTGGAGAATTCTAAGAATGGAGATAGTGATGCACAAACAGTGAACACTTTTCTTGACAAGGATCTTGAAGCTGCTTTGGATTCTTTTGACAACTTATTTTGTCGTCGATGCCTTGTAAAATTTTTGTAATCCTTCCAATCTTATGTTGTTTGGTGTGATCTTTTGGTAGTTAAGCTAGTTCCTCGTTTTTTATATTTGCAGGTCTTTGATTGCAGATTGCATGGATGTTCGCAGGATCTTGTCTTTCCTGTAAGTTAATTGTAATGCACTAATTGTCACGATGTTCCATGAGTGTCTGGTGAGAAATTATGTGTTATGTTCATGCAACATATTGGTAGGCTGAGAAACCACATCAATGGAGTCATCCAGATGAGGAACGTGCACCATGTGGTCCACACTGCTATAAATCGGTATATGTTTAATCAGATATTCTTTATTAGGCATTTCTCATTTAGGAATTGGCAGAAAGAAATACACATCTTCCACTTCACTCTTGTTAGGTTTTGAAGTCAGAAAGAATTGATACTGCAAATTCTCCTGAGTATGGTGATATAGGAGAAAATTCTGTGCGTCCAACTGATGGCATGGGATCCTCAAGGAAGAAATCCTCTGCTCAATCTGCCAGGAGGAGGGTGAAATCCAGCCAAAGCGAAAGCACTTCATCAAATGCAAAAAACGTTTCACAGAGCAGTGACTCAGAGATTGGACCTCGGCAGGATGCCACATCTCCCTCCAAGGCTAAGCTTGCTGGAAAATGGGGGGTTAGTCAGAGGAACAGCAAGCGAGTGGCTGAACGTGTTGTAAGTTGCATGCGGAAAAGGCAGAAGAAAACAGTAGCTTCTGATTCTGACTCTGTTGCCAGTGGAGGCTTTCTGACAGGTGATATGAAACTTAGATCTACTTCGTGCAAAGAAAATGAAGATGCTAGTTCTTCTTCACATAAGAATGTTAAATATGGATCCACTGGAAGGTCTAAAAGGAAGGAATCCATAATTCAGGATAATAATAACACAGTACAGGGCGAAGTTCATGATGTTCCTCCAAGTGAGATGATTACTGATCTACCAGCCACTAGCAGTAATGATACATTGAAAGAAGAGTTCGTAGATGATAATGTATGTAAAAAAGAGTTGAGTGATAACAGATCTTGGAAAGCTTTTGAAAAAAGCCTATTTGAGAAAGGTGTGGAGATTTTTGGAAGGAACAGGTCAGTAAGTACATCTTGTTCATCTTCTATTGCTTAAATTTTCCTTTTCTGTTTTTTTTTAGGGGGTGAAATGGCTTTCAGGATGCATGATATCAGATATGGCCATCTATAAGTTGCTTAGTTTGATTACATTGATGGTTGATGTTTGAATCTTTGGAGTTCTTTGTATTCGGATTTGCTTTATGTGAAACTACCTAATTTGCCTCATAAAAAGAGTTGGAGTCACATATTTGTTGCCATTTAATAGCACATCATATTCGCAAATCCTTGAATTCTTGAAGTTTTAAAGGCTTGCCGTGAATATCTAATATTTGTTGGAAAACTAGACTGATGGTACCCATGGAAAGTTACAGAGCACCAATCTCTCACAACTTATCTTCAAATAAAATTAAACTCCTTTCATCTTTTTGCTTCTTCAGTTTTTTGGATAGCTGTCCAGATGCTTTTGTTATTTATTTATAGGTTCGAACCATATTATTATTTTAAAAAATGGAATGTGGAAGTAATGCTCCATATAAATGAAACTATGTTATCATGTGACATTAAATTTTTCTAGAAGTGACTGCAAAGTAATTCAGGCTTAAAACCTTGTAGGTCAATGATTACACTCTGAAATTTTCAATTTTTTTATTTGTATTATGAATAGATGTATTATATGTGTTCTGTTTTATGTTTGTTTTTGGAAGCTTCATCTTTAACCAACATAGAGGTATATTTTTCCTTGAATAAAAAATAAACTTGACAGAGAGCAGTGTAATTTTTTTCCTAACATTCAACTAAAAATCATTGAGCCAATGCTTTTAGCATATCAATCCAATAGATTATTTTGCCATTTCATGTATTCTCTAACATTGGGTTTATTATTTATGACAGTTGTTTAATTGCTAGAAACCTTTTAAATGGTCTAAAGACTTGTTGGGAGGTTTTCCAACATATGACTTGCTTTGAAAATCGGCCAGCCTGCCAAGCAGGTGATGCTGCAAATTCTCTTGGTGAAGGATATTCCAAGTTTGACTTCAATGGACCAATGGTTAGCTTTTTTTGTGACTTGCTTGTGTTTTTTATATGATTCTTTTTTCTTGAATGAGATTTACAGCTATTATTTTTCCAACATGGTTTTGGGGGATATTGAACTGAACCTCAGGGTAATAACGAAGTGAGAAGAAGATCAAGATTTTTACGCAGAAGAGGTAGAGTTCGCCGCTTGAAGTATTCTTGGAAGTCTACTGCTTACCACTCTATTAGAAAACGGATTACTGAGAGAAAAGATCAACCATGCCGCCAGTATAATCCATGTGGCTGCCAAACAGCGTGTGGGAAACAGTGTGCATGTCTGTTGAATGGAACATGCTGTGAGAAGTACTGTGGGTGAGACTCTGTTTAACAACTCAAATGAAAAATTTAGATTTCTTATATCCATTGTTTTCTTTTCTGCTAGGGAGATTTCATTTACATTTGCAAGGTTTTTTCCCTCATAAAGTTGCATTATTGTCCAACTTGAACAATTTTGATTATAAATTTAGAATGTGTCCAAGTGCATAGTTGCTTGCACAGTTGCAGATGGTGTTGATGATGTAATAAAAATCTTGACTAACATTTACTTGTTCATCTAGATGTCCTAAGAGTTGCAAGAATCGATTTAGGGGATGCCATTGTGCTAAAAGTCAATGTCGAAGTCGTCAATGCCCATGCTTTGCTGCAGACAGAGAATGTGATCCTGATGTTTGTAGGAATTGTTGGGTCAGGTGAGTTAGTGTACCTTGCTACTTATTTTTATCCACAACTTATCAGATTCTCCCTCTCTCTCTTCTCTTGTTTTTCTTGTTTTCCTTATCTTCAGGGAAAAGGAGAAAAAAAATCCCTCCACCTTCCTTCAGTAATGTGCTTGAATTTTTTATGTAATTCAAAATCATATTAGGGTTCTTTTGCAAAGTGTTTCTTTGAAATGAATGTAGATTTGGATTTGAAATCTTGTTGATTTTTATAATTTTTAACTTGAAACTCCCATAATGATTCAAATGCACTCCTATCCAAGGGGACCCTTCTATTAATTACTACATCAAATAAAAGGAATACCTATCATTTAAAAGTATTACTGGATGTCTGTCTGAGCCTTTTATTTCCAGCTTAATACTAGTTAGCACATCATTATCAATTCTATGTTCTGTTTGTTTATGTCATGTAGATTAGTACAAAAGCTAGAAAATCATTATAAGTTTGCTGTTGAATGAGATTATACAAATTTCATGATAAGTTCACATGAAAATCAATGAGATCTCCATTATTGATGTTTGAAACTAACAAATTATTACGCATGTGTTGGATCATGCAATGATTGAGATTTTTGTTAAGTTGTTGCCAATGTTTGGTCTTCATTTTGGAACTGGAACCATGTCAAGGATGGAAGAATCTCAACTTGTGCACATGAGGGTTCAATTTTGATGTACAATTGCTGCATCCCAAATGTTGGCTTGCTTTGTTCTGGTTACTATAGAAGGGAGTCAAAATATTCCACAGGGAAAGAACTCGGAGTTTTACTGTCTCAAATACTTACAGTTAGGAGGTGTAAGTATCCAAATTTTTAGTTAAAGTCTAAATGTAAAGGCTCCAGAAGTGCTTGTCAAAAGTTTGTAGACAGCACAATTTATGTCACCCCTTCAAGTCGCTTTAGCACCTCCAAAGCTATAATTGTAGCATAACTAATTATCCAAGCTGATGCTATCACCAATATCACTGCTTTGGCAACTGCCACTGTGTCCTCAGTAGGACCATCATCCATGCTTGTATTGCCACCATTTTGATACCATTGTCATCTACCATGCACTCTTTGGTTCCCTCCACCATTTTTCATGGTGCAACTACTACCACCATCATCAGTTCATCAGATACCGCTTCCCATGTCATTATTTTTCTATCACCATCATCACCATGTACACCTTACTGGCCCTATTTTGCACGACTAACTTCATATCCAGCCACCTCCGTTTTGTTGCCTATACGTCCCATGTCATGATTATTCTAGTATCATATCCATTATCACAATTACCTTTGTTGTCACAGCTCAACCACTAATATCATTATGACTGACAATAGGATATGAATATTACAAGTTCGTCAACAGTTTCTTGATCACATAAGTTCTTGTATGATTGGTAAAATGTTCTCTTTTTCAACCAGTTTTATGTTGCATGTGAAATATTCATTTTGATTCATTCTTTGCCAATTTGCTGATCTTGAGTGATGGGTTTTACTTCTTAGATCTTGCATATGATAATTCATGTATTATTCTACATTATTGATTGTCTAGAGTCTAGACATATCTTTCTTTGATTCTATGTTCTTTTTGTTCCTCCCTTTTCTTTTGCCCTCACTCAACCTTCTGTCTTTTTAGCCGATTAAATTCAACTCTTTGCAGTTGTGGTGATGGCACTCTTGGAGTTCCTAATCAAAGAGGTGATAATTATGAATGTAGGAATATGAAGCTTCTTCTCAAGCAACAACAAAAGGTAACCATATTGTATTTTCATCCTTTCTATTTCCTTGTACGACCTGTTAAATGAATGCTTTTGAATTTCACCATATTATGAAGTTTTTTAAAAGTTATACATGGAATTAGACATTGTTATCTGCCGAGCAATACATTGAGTTTAGTGCCATGTGATCCTAAAGTTTTATCTTGTGAAAGGGTAAATTGTATGAATTTTTAGTTAGTATTAAGGTTTTTAAAATCGTCTACTACTTATCATATTGGACGTTACATAATGGATTTTGGGAGCTCCATTCCATTCTCCTCCATATTACAAGTGGTTTTGTTGAAATCACTCTAAATCACTTGGTACCGTTAGAAAATGCCTGGTACAGTCTATTAATGCCATGACAGAGAGCCAAAACTGAGGAGAAGCCACTGTCAAGTTTAATTAAAATGCTAGATAAAACAAGAAACCTGGTTTTTTCTTTTCCTCCATCATTTGGCATCTTGGTCTTATTAGAGAGCTACTGATTCAAAGAGTTTCTTCATGTTCTTTTAGATCTTATCAACTATTTGAATAGTTGGTGAGTCTTTTGATGCTGATATGATAGAGTTTGTCCACCTTCTCATATTTGGCCTTTATAATCTCTCCAATGTTGATAGCTGATATTTAGGAGAAAAGGATAGGCACCGAGAACTTCAGTGTGGTTGAGGACTCAATTTGGTTGTTTGCTAGATTCATGCTTCCATTTGTTTGGCCACCTTAATCTCTAATGATTTATTTTTTGTTACCTTAATATGCTTGTGGATCTATTACTGAAATGTTCTTTTGGTTGTTTGCTTTTTTGAGTTGATACTAAATGAAACACAGAATTTTACTGGGGAATGAAAATTCCAAAGCTCTATTAAATTAATGAAAGTAAAAGTAAATAGATTTATTAGTGATGGCCACTAATTATGTCCTTTAATTAAATAATTTCACTTAGTTAGTTCTTTACTTAAATGTGTGAACAAGAAAAAATGTGTCTCTCTTCAATAAATATTGATTTTAGGCATGTTGCTTTTTTTTTTTTTAAGTTCAGAATAACATCGACTATGATCATTACACTTTAACCATGATACATTGACACATCTACAACGATCTTGTTCGTGACAGCGACAATAATTGCAATTTAAGGTTATGCGCACAGGGAAATGGGGAACAGTATGTTTCCTAACATGAGCTTAATTGAGATGAAGATGGTATAATGTGAAAGCAAGTAGAATAGGCCTTACAAAAATGAAAATATCTGTGGTTTGTGGTAATACCCAAACATTTACATGACCTGATTGAGAGGTAGGATAGCTAGTGATGTTTTGATCATGTCCAATGTAGACCTGTGACTTGAAAGGGGTGTGGATTCAAGCAATAGAAACGAACATATGGGTTGACCAAAAATTAATTACTACATGATCAAGGAAATTTGGCTTGGTGAGTTAAGAATAGGATTTGCGAGAACAGTTTAACATCTTTTGGCCTACTCTTATTGGCCTTGGATGCAACTCGTGTGCTTTTAAGATATATTGATTTTTCTGAAACTTATTCTTTTTAAAGTAGTGGGGGTTGATTTTATGGACGTCATGTGATGTCTATATCATAATGTGGACCAATTTGAGATTTTAATTTTGACTATTGGTAACATTGACATAAGTTTGACTAATTTTGAGTGATATATACTATTTTGTGAAATTTGAGTGATGTTATGAAAAAATGAAATGTTTTATTTTTTTATTTTTTTAATAAGCCTTTTAAGATGCATACTAAGGTTTCTCATTACCTCTTAGATCTTATGAAGCTTCTCTCCGCTAGCAATATGGCTTGACTCAATTTATAACATCTCAACCAACTACCTTATCAGCATAATTTATCAAAAATCACCAACCAACATTAAAATGTCCTTTTTTAACAATTTTTGCTGCCAGTTCATTATTATTCCTCATATAAATTGTTTACTAAATCATATAGCGATCATATTTTGTTTTCATTCGATTTATTTATTGTATACTCTATTACCCTATGTTTGGAAAATTATTTAGGGAGAAAAGAAAATAAAGAGAGAAAATAAATTTTATTTTTCTTTATTTATTTTCTCTTTTCATGTTTAGATAAAAAAGAAATGAGAGAAAATAAATTTATTTTCTCTTTCAATGGAGAAGTATCAAGATTAAAAACGTAAATTCACTATAATTCTTTTTAATTATAATATTCTCTCCATTTTGGAGGAAAAATAAAAGTTGTTTTCTTTCTTTTTGTCCTTCTCATTCCCAAACAGTGGAAAGTTGTTATCCCTTCTTATTTTCCATCATTATTTTCCTTCCTCCATTATTTTTCCTCATTCCAAAAAAAGGGTTAAAGTTGCACAAATTTATCATCCTCACTGGTTTTGTAAAAAGATAAATACTCTATCCGAGTAGTATCTGGTGCCTGATTTTGGTCTATGTACAGGTTTTACTTGGAAGATCTGATGTATCTGGTTGGGGAGCTTTCTTGAAGGTAATACACATACATGCGCACGTGCGCGCGCACACACACGCACAAGTTTTCCATGGCATGAGTTGCACATGATTTATTTTCCCTAACAGATGAATTTTTTATTTTTTGTATTGAAACAAATTTATTCTTAAAATGTTTTCCTTTTATTATTTATGAATATTATACTTTGTGCTATATATTTTTTACCTTAACTAATATGAGAAATTATATAATTATATTATTCATTAGCAAATTTTAAAATTAAACAATCATTATGTTAATAAATAAAAATTTTTATTGTTTTTAAAATTTCTGCCAACAGTATTCTAAAAATTCAAATAAGTCAATATTCTAAATTCACATTAATATTAAGCTTTTTCCCTACCATCTTCTAGAGAGAGGTTATATTGCAATATATGTAAACTAATTGTTATGCAAGTAAATGAACTTTACATATTTATAGTGGAAATTGATCCATATATCACTCAATCAACAATGGAATTTAAGACTTTAAAATTATAATAGAAAACTTTAAGATCAATATATGTGAAATGTGCAGGTTGTTGACAACTAGTGATTATTTCATTAGGACTTAGTTTAACTGCCTGGAGTTAAAGATTTTCCTTTTTCTTTAAACAAGGACATTCATAGTTGTCTTTTAGTAGAAAATTCATATATATAAATATACATATATATATATATATATATTTCTGTTCTTAGAAATTATTTTAGATTACTTCTTGCCATCTGTCAAACAACTATTTGATTCTATTAGCTTTTTTACAATGATCACATCAATTTTAAGAATTCAATAGAAATTAAAATTAAATCTAAATAAATAACAATTACAACACCATATAGATTTCTTATTATACTTTTCTAAATAGTAAAAAAAAATTAAAAATTCCTTTTTAATAGTAAATCAATATATAAAATTCTAATATAATAAGAATTTTATATTAAAATTATCATAAAAAACTAAAATCACAGCACACATTATGTGTGGGTCGAGGACTAGTTTTGGTATATTCTTGTTTGCTTGGCTTTCATCTTGCTAATGAAAGCCTGGAATAATACCTGTCCATCCTGCAGAATAGTGTTGGCAAGCATGAGTATCTAGGTGAATACACTGGAGAACTAATATCACACAGGGAAGCAGATAAGCGTGGGAAGATATATGACCGCGAAAACTCATCCTTTCTCTTCAATCTGAATGATCAGGCATGATTTTGTTAAAATATTATAAGAATTTTGCATGTAGATCCAATCTTTTTCTTATTCTTGCTCTTATGAGTAGATTATATTTTGCAGTTTGTTCTTGATGCTTACCGGAAGGGTGACAAATTGAAGTTTGCCAACCACTCACCAGACCCAAATTGCTATGCGAAGGTATTATGTCCAATTCTTGCACGTGAGATATCTTGATATGTTTATTATCACATTCAGGTTCTGATTAATGTTATGGCTAGAAACTCAACAACACATTTCAGACATTTTGCCAATCTTTAATCTCATCCAACCATTGCATGGCAGGTCATAATGGTTGCAGGGGATCACCGTGTGGGCATATTTGCCAAAGAACGAATTAGTGCAGGAGAAGAACTTTTCTACGATTATCGTTATGAACCAGACAGAGCTCCTGCTTGGGCTAGGAAACCCGAAGCATCGGGATCAAAAAAAGAAGATGGCGGTCATGCAAGTGGTCGTGCCAAGAAGGTTGCTTGATTGGGTATTTAATTTATATCTTCAAATCAAAAATTTTCTAATTCTTTTACAGGCAGAAGCAGCTTCATTCTCATTGACCGTAGTGGATAGTATGCACAATGATTTTGTTGTTGGAGAGGCCATTGTCATCATCTCCACAGAGAACTTTGATTCTGCCCTCAATTCATGTTTATTCTTGAGCAAATAGTATTTCACTAAGCAAGAAAAGAGAACTACAAATTCAGTGGACGAATACATCCCAACACTGACCCGTGCATGTAAAAAAAAAAAAACATAAATAAATGGAATAGGAATCTCATCAATTCTCTTTCAAAAGATAAGCTTCGTTTGCTTTCGATCAACTGTGTTCTTACGACATTTTAATTTCTCGTAATTGAGTCTTCTTGCTAACACTAGTTTGTTGCGTGGACACTGCAATTAAGGGGGAGCTTCCTCAATTGTTTTATTTTCTTTTATTGATTGTACAAGTGATGATGACGACAAGTTACGTTTTTATTTCTTTAGTTGGAATCTATGATGTTTTAATTTATGCTTGTTTTTCAAGTTTGAGTTTAGCCATTAGCTTAGGGGTTCTAGTGCTTCCAAATGTAAGTAGAAAGTGGTGAAAGCTAATCTTCAAATTAGCAGGCTCTATAATGAACGATAAGATATTTAATCGAGTGAGGACTGAGGCGAGGAAAGGATATTCCATAATGTAACTTAAGCACAATGGAACTATATAGATAGTCATGTTACACAAATATCATTAAACAAAAGGAAGCTTTATTTCAATTTTGGTGTGCCATGTTTAATCATTGCTTTTAGAGCGAATCTATCTTCCTTGATTTTGTTTTCTAGAGCTATTCTTTACATATTTGATTTTCTAATTAACAATATTCTTTTGGGTTTTTTTTTAAAAAAAAAAACTCTGACAATAACATCAGCCTAAAGAAAAGGTATGCTATTAAATATTTAAATGCATAAGTGAGGGATTTATTCCAGCTTCCTCCTGTACGTGAAGTCTGTCTCATTGGTATATTCTTTCCCTTTTTACTTTGCCTTGCTACTACAATTTTCTATGGTACCGAAGAATATTAGTACTCATCTTCATTAATATAGATTCGTGACACGGATAAAACGTAAGATATCCATGATGAGAAGGAAGGAGCGGTACTCTTATGGTAAACTACAATAAATGTTGAGTGCGCATTTCCCAGAAAGCTACTCCATACGTTTGCATTAGAAACTTCCTACCGACTCTAACCTCCCAAGTTCCAGCTGCCTGATTGACTACACAAAATGAGCCAGTACTTAATTACAGATTGCAACATGAGAACCAACCAACCACCAAATTTCGGTTGCGAGTAGGTGGCATAATTTTTGCTTCTGCTTTATTTAGTTCCACTTCGAAATGAATTGCAGAAGAGATCATGAACTAACAAACATTTAGCTACAAAACAATGCATCCCAAAAAGAACAGTGCATCCCCATTAGCAGAAGCAAACCTACCCCACCACGTGAATGGCACTGACAAAGTCAGCCAAAGCCTTTAAAAAGACAAATCAAGATTTGCCAATCTTGCAACAAGAAAACGGTGTCGTGTGATATCACAGAAAAACAAAAAAGAAAAAAGGTCTCACTTACCTTGACCCAAAAAATAAAAAAGAAAAAGTGCTTCTATCTCTAGTTACCTTAACACCATGTTTCGGATCAAAAGATAGAGACGAATGAAAGTAGAAGGAAGGAAACTGACAGGAAAAAATTGATTGAAGTAAAAAATGATTTTTAATTCTTTATTGTTTTGATGGAGGGAAGAAAATGTAAGGATTGGAAGTGTATATTGTTTTAATAACAAAATAACATAAATGGGCAAATTAGTTATTAATAACAAAATAACATAAATGGGCAAATTAGTTATTTTATTTATTTTCATCCCAATTTCTCCCAAATCTTGAGAGAAGCTTATAAGTAGGCCCAGGAGAGAATTTTCTCACTCCCATCTTCCTTTCTGCATGTCCGTCTTTGTTCCAAATAACAACAGAGATCGTCCTTTTTTTTATTTTTTCCAAAATTTTCTTTCCTTCCATTTTGTACCATTACCCAAACATACCCTACAGAAATAGAAAAGTCAATTTGAAATGCGGTGCATCATTGATCAAGCCCGCCTTTAATACTAAAAAAAAAAAAAAGAGACAGTACACAGTAAAAATTCACTTTTTGGCCTTCTTACGTGCCTCGTTATATCTTCTCTCTGTCCCTCAATCTCTCTACTCTCGGTTCTTCTCGAGCTCTGCATTAGCAGTGGCCATGTTTGCGTGTTTCGCGGACCGCCGTAGCTTATGCAGAGCCCATCTCCCAATTGGGTACCTCTACCTCACTCTGCTTCTTTCTTCATCCGTCATACCACATGCACAGGTATTCTTAATTTCTTTCCATTTCTTCTTCTGTTTGATCCGTTTTACTGCAGCCACTATTCTTAATTTCTCTTTTCCATTTTATCCATTGCACTGAATTGTTAAGGAATTACAGGTACTGGACTCTTGTACTGCAGCCACTAATTGTGGGCCAGGCCTCTTTTGTGGAAATTGCCCTGCTTTAGGAAAGAATGAACCTGGCTGCACCAGAGGCCAAGCTATTATACCCACCTCTGTTGTGTGCTTCTTTGCTGTTAATTTTTTTGTCTTTGGTAATGGGTTTTGGTTATTTGAAGCTAAAACCGTGTAAATGTTGTGTCTTTCTTTTGTTTGTGGATGCAGATTGATGGGTTGCCTTTTAATAAGTATACTTGGTTAGTTACTCATAACTCTTTTAGTATTGTGGATGCTCCTCCTCTGCCTGGAGTTCAAAGACTGACTTTTTATAATCAAGAAGATACTGTTACTAATCAGTTGAGGGTATGTGATCCTCCTCTCATTTTTTATATTTTATTGCTTTAACCTTGAATTTTGTTAATGCGTTATTTGGTTCATCATCCTCTAGAGGTAACACCAAAATGAGAAAGGAAATTGAGCATCTGGCATATCCTAAATTTTTCTGTCTGAGTTGGTGTAAGATTTTACCATGTTGACTTGCTCATTTCAGGTCTTTTCTGTGCATGGTTCCTTGCTATTAGAGTGACTAGTATCCTATTTATTCTAACCCCTCCCCCCTCCCTTGTTTTTTTTTTTTGGGTCAAAATTGATAGATGCATTCTCTTAATTTATGTGTTTACTTTTGATGGCTGTTTTCTAGAATGGTGTAAGGGGACTTATGCTGGATATGTATGACTTTGAGAACGATATCTGGCTCTGCCATTCTTTTCGAGGCCAATGTTTCAACTTCACAGCCTTCGTAATGTTTTTTTTTCCATTAGCAAATTGAGATGTGTTAGTAGTTATGTGAATTAGCTTGTAATGTGTTCATATGGGTTGTTCTCAGGGACCCGCAATTAACACCTTGATAGAAGTGGAAACATTCTTGAGTGAAAATCCGACTGAGATTGTGACCATTATAATTGAGGACTATGTGCATACTCGAAAAGGGTTAACGAAGTTGTTCACTAGTGCTGGTTTAGATAAGTATTGGTTTCCTGTCTCCAAGATGCCCAAAAAGGGTGGAGATTGGCCCACTGTGACTCAGATGGTGCAAGATAATCACCGGCTTCTGGTTTTCACTTCTGTTGCTTCTAAGGAAGCAGAGGAAGGCGTTGCTTATCAATGGAAGTATATGTTGGAAAATGAGCGTAAGCATCATATTCATAACCATTTGCTGTTTTTAAGATTTTTCTTGTGGACTCTTTGTCCAACAACACCGTACTGTATTGAATTTCAGCTGGAGATCCTGGTTTAAAACCAGGCTCATGCCCTAATAGAAAAGAGTCAAAGCCATTGAATTCCAGAAGTGCATCTCTTTTCCTTCAGAACTACTTCCCAACTTATCCAGTTGAGAGTGAAGCTTGCAAAGAGCATTCCAGTCCACTTGCTCAGA
>CATIWR010506321.1:0-61118 GCA_949677035.1 Omphalea diandra | reverse complement strand
ATGCCACTTGATCACCATAGCACCAAGACCAACAAAAGCACCAAACATCATAGCAAAACCGACTGCTGCAACTGTGCTGCGAGTAGCAAGAGCCATCCTACCGTCAACCCCAAACTCACCATCCAAACTATCAACAGAATTGCTCATCTTCATCACTTCCACCCCATTCAGAATGGCATTTATAGTACCTGTATCCTCACCCATCGGACCAACCTGAACGTTGAGTCCGCCCGACATGAGGGTAGAATTAACCACAACATCTTTATAATATGGCGATGCCAATTGGTTGGTGATGGAAGACAAATCCAATCCAGAAATTGCCATTTTTCCATTAACGTAAACATTAAAGTAAAGGTCATTAAGGGACTTACTTACAATGTCACAGAAATGTAGCCTAACCAAGTAGCTAAATGATGTATCAACATCAAATTTCCATGTGATATTGAAATTTGGTTGGCTTGTTTTTGCATCAGCCATTTCCTGAGCAGATGCATACACTGTTGGTGGTGCTATTAGAGGTGAAATTCCACTACCATATTTGACGGAGCTAGTAGGGATGGATATGGTCTGAGCCAAGGCGGCATCCTTAAGTAATTTCTTGTCATTTTCCCAGGTCCTCCAAAGGGTATCATTTGCTGAAGTAATCAAAGGTCCTCCAACATTAAGCCTGTAAACAACTTGGTATCCGTAGGAAGTCAAGCCTGAAAAGCTAGAAATGGGGAAAAGGCCAGAGCCTTCATCAGAAATCAAAACATCAGGAGCTGAAACAACCTCAATAGCATTGATAAAAGCAGCAGAATCCTTCATAGGTTTAAACTTAAGGGAAAACTTTGGATCAGTCACATTAATAAGGTACTCCTTAAGAAAAGGATTTGTTTCATTATTAACATTAAAGTTGTGGAGAAGAACATATTTATCAGTAACCACTGAAAATGTGGCAGTCAGAAGATCAAACCGAGTGTTATTAAATGGATAAAAATGGAGGCGAATCCAATGCCATCCTGGACTCTTCATAGTAAATGAAAAAGTAGCTTCCTGAACAAAAATTCTTGCAGATAGATATATAGGTGACGGAACATCCGCATTAGGGACAGAAACTAAGACATTTTCATCAGTTTGTAAATAACTTTGCGCTTCATGATCGGTCTTGAAGACCCTTCCATCAGGAACTGCAGACAAGCTCTTAGAACCACAGCTTATCAGGATTTCATCAGCAGGACTGAAGGAGCTTGCAGTTGTGTCTGCAAAGGCGAAAGGAGGGCTCGAAACGAAGAGGGAAGCAAAGAGGAGAACCAGGAGGATAGCCATCGAAGAGGACGACAAGGAAGAAGATAGAAAAAGATGGAAATCAAGTTTCTTTTCTATCTCCATCCCTCCTGGGTGAGGGTGGTGAAGATGTTGACAATTAGTGTGGTAAAGTGGTCCTAAGGAAGAGAAGTTTCATTTGCCTATAATGGGAATTTGGGGAGTGAAATTGTTTGGTTAGTTTTTTATTATTGTTTTCTTGATTATAGGCGGAGGAAAGGAATTGACAGCTGAGATGACTGTTTTTCCTGATAAAATGGAAATGTTTAAGGAGAATGAATTTTTGGTTTTGAGTGCCTTTGCTAATAACAGAATAGAGGCAGTAAATGGTTATACTAGATTTGAAATGGTCAAATACTATTCCTATCTCTCTTTCCTTCTTGCATGCTTGCTAATTTAGTCACGGTGGTGGTTCATACTCAGTGCTTCTGTGTTCCTAAAATTTTAAGAATCTACCAGGTTGTTATATTTCCTGAAAGGGGTAGGTAAAATTTATGTTTCATGGGCAGGGTTAGATACTTGGACTGAATGATGGGTTTCTCCTTCTACTGCCTTGACAATGAGTTCTCAAATCATTATTCAATTTTCTTCTATCCCTTGCTTTCTTCTGTGGGGATTATGGGACAACACCGAAAGAGTTCTGCGTTTCTCTTCTCCCTTCTGTTTTCCTTTCTCCTTTCAATAATTTAGAATTTATTAGCAAATCAAAATTTATTTGAAAACCCAAGAAAACAAAAAATTCTCTCATACAAAGCATAAATATTTCTTATGCCCAGCCATGGACGTTTCTTGCTTGTAACAGTTAACTAGGCTGCAATATCGCTATCTCTCAGTGTCTGGCTCTAGTTTATCAATAATGATATATACATATGTGATACATGTCCTAAAATTGTCAGTCAAGTTATTGAATTATAAATTAAGTTACTCTAAATATACAATCAAGAATGGTGAATATGGCATGATTGTGTAATTAATTACAATATAAAATTTGCAAATTTTATATTCGCGAGGAGTACTTACAAATTTTTGTCTAAAACTTATGTAATATCATATAGTAGATGAAAAAAAAACTGGTTTTTCAGCTAATTATTATTATTATTATTATTATTATTTTTTGGGTGGTGAGGGGGCGGGAGTCTAGAAAGTGAGCTATAAGCAAGGCATGTTTTTGTCTACAATTAAGTTTAGACCATAAAAAAATAATTAAACTTAAATTATAAGATTAACAAAAAAACATTTAAACTTCGATCTAATTTCCATTTTACAACCAATCATTTCAATTTTAAAATATAATGGATTTTTCTTTTTCTTTTTTTAAAGAAGTTTAATAATAAATTAATTATTTTTTCTTGAAAAACTCGAGAGTCAAACATAAATAATATATTTTTTATTAAAAATATATAAATAATATTAATTATTAGTACTTAAAAAATTTGGAAGTCATTTCACATATCAAATTTCTTATATAATAGAAGTGTCCAAATTAGAAAAAAAGAAAATATATTTAATGTGCTAAATAAAATTTATCATTAATGACACCTAATATTCTAACTTCCTACTTCATTATTAACACCCTTTACAACAATTGATTTAACAGTAATAGATAATCTCATCATGACTAATTTAATAAAATTTCCTAAATTTTCTAAAAAGTAAAATACTACGTAGAAAGTGACTCAAAGATGGGAATATATATATATGACTTATTTAAATAATCAAGATCTTTAAAAATGGATTTTTTTTTTCTTTTTTAAATATTTAATCGTAAATTATTTTTTGCTCTAAAATTCAAGAGTCAAAATATAAATAATATATTTTTAAAAAACATAAATAATTTAAAATTAAAATACTTTGAATCTAATTCATGTCAAGTTTTTTAATATTATTGTCGTGTCAAAAAAAAAATTAAGACACAGCATAAGATAATATATCAAATAAAGAAAATGAATTTCTTTTATGATTAAAACAACACACATGCCCTCGCACACAGACACTTCAACTTCCTTTCCTATTTTCCAAATGTAGAGACAGATTATTCAATTTAAGAGAAAGGTCATATACTTGTACATTCACAATATTTAAAAATAATTCTATAATAAAAATTCTAGTTATACAACAGCTTCAAATCAAAATTCAACAAAGGACTAAACTATACCAGGGGGGGAATCACATTCTCTTAAACATGGTAAATGTATCACAATGACTCTGGACTTGTTGAGGGTCTTATTCTTGAGGGCATTTGCATTCTCTCACCCCCAAATCTGTAATTTAAGCCATTCTTAGGTGTGATAGACATTTTATTCATGGCATAGTCAAATTCATCAAGATCAAGATGCTGCTCTTCCAAACTCCTGGCTATTCCTTCCTCCATAAAACTCTCATTCATTGTGACAAATTCCTCAGCAATTTCTTCATCACTGCTGTCTTCCACATCACTTCCGTAAGTAGTTCTAACGTTCTTCCAGTACACGAAATTTGGCCGGATGAAGTTTCTAGCATAATTTTTCAACCGGGGGAGAAATAATCAGCAAAAACAATGGCATGATCATAACTCCATGTAAAAACCAATGCACACCAAGGGATTATTTGGAAACAGCAGCTTGAGTAAATGTGATGGGCACTAGTTACAAATTGGAAAGCATAAGACACGTGAGGATGAATTCGTGCATAAATATACAAAGCCATGCAGGGATTTAAATAACAGCCATCACACAAGAAAACAGCCATTCTATAATGGGTTTTAAGCTCTCTGTTACCATTAAGAATGTGAAATAATGGGCAAAAAAATTCTGAGGCATAACTGGCCGCAAAAACCACCACTTTAACGAAGCCTGCAATGATCCTGCTTTTTACGCAGCAATTACATGTTTTTGTCTCTTGTTTGTGCTGCATACAACTAGCACACTGAGAAAGGGATTTCTTTCCTCATCTACCATTCAGTTCTTCCTTCTTGCCTAGCCTTTCATTTGCCTCTCATGCAAACTCTGTGGAGGTGTCATCCAGGCTAGGCCAGATTATGCTCCACAATTCCAACAACCTTCTTCTCTTTATTATGCTCCAAAATTCCAACAACCTTTTTCTCTTTACTCACAAAAATTAATTTTTAAGACTGCAATGCCTATAGACGATTTTAAGTTAATTGTCAATTTTGAACAAAAATTATGAATGTTATGTTTTTATCCATGGCGTTTCATGATCATTACTTGGTTATAATACTTACTTTTAGTGAATTATGTTATATTTCTTGGTTTGCAACAATTTATAATTTTTTGAAAAAGAATTTACCTAGTGGTTTGCTGTTACTGTTATGTTACAGTTGCAACAGTCACATCACCATTATACACAACTGCAACTGTGATTTCAAACCCATGAGTTAATAACAAAGCTAAGTATACAAACCTGTCACTCTTTTTCAGTAAACATGGGTCAAAAGGAAAGAACATGTCCAATCTCTCCAGGCCACCAAAATCCCTCGAAAAATCTGATTCCATCAGATCTTCAAAAATGAACGTTTCAGATGTGGTAAACAAATGAGCAGCTTTTGCCTGTTTGAGGAACTCTTCTACTATAGATGGTAGGCACACCTGTTCATATGAGAAAATCAAAGGATAATGAGCACTGAAATTTGAGATCTGGTCATGTGGAAGATTAAAGAGAAAAGCAAAAATTATTGTTGAGAGCAATAAAGTAAACAAGTTTCAGATTTTTTAGACAAGAAGACTGGTCTTTTGTTCCACTTCTAATTTTCTTTTCCCTTGTACTTTTTATTTCTACACTGATATCACAAACCAAAAGAACTCCCACCTTCAATGGGCATAATTTATGTTTCAAGACTGGCTCTATAGGCATGACAAAAAGCTGTGATCTGAGCCAAGGAACATCAATCATTGACCTCATACGAAAGCAGAGCACATACATGATAGCCTGCATGACAGAATCGACCATTAAAAGACCAGAATTGCAAGAACTTTTCAGCACAACATTAAAAAAAATTATTAGCATAATGTATAAGAAACTAAGAACCTCCCGTTAGTGCAAACACTGCACAGTAAGAGTGGACATCATACACTCATTCAGCCAACAATCTTTACAAGCACAAATAATCAGTGACAGTAGGCGTTAACAAAAGAAAACACGTGAACTAACAGATGTACAGAAACTTATGATTTGCCAGTCAATCTTCTCCAGGCATAAGTTACAAGCACTTTTAGCAGTTAAAAAATGACAAACTATATGATACAGAATTCTTGCTGCAATTTCCATGTATATCAAGCACTATAACCTAAATAAGTAACCAGTCAGATAGTTCTTGTGTCATTGAAGGGGAGAAAAGTAGAACTCAATAAAAACATTTATATTGTTTCTTCAGCAAATCAGAATAAAGTAAATAATGTAAAACACAAAATTAGGAAAATATAACCAATAAATAGTATCTTAAAATTCAAACTATTCAGTGGAAGTTGTGATTTGCAATTGCAATTACAACAGTAGAACTGAAGTTGCAGACAGTGATGAGTGATGACTAGAGGAGCAACAACAGCAATACACAGCATTAGCAGTGTCGGCAGCAACAAAGGATAATGTGATGCCAGCAGGATGCTGCTCCTGGCATTAGTAGACCACTGTCATCATAACAGCACCATTTCAAATCATGGAAACAGTACAAGTGAAGGCAGCGGTGGCAGCAATAAGTTTGTATTTGTATATCTGCTAGGATTCTGAAGGTAACAGTGGTGTTACAAGTTTCTGAAGTATATTATTCATTTTGCTATCCTCTTCAGATCCAAAGTATGAAAGTAGCATATTGCAAAAATCAGAAATAATACGGAAAAATCTTTTCCATATAAGAATGTGTTTGTCCAATATCCACAAACACAAAAGTATACACGATTCTCATACGCATAACATCAAACAACACACTGAAGTCAGTCCAGTAAAAAACTATTGTTAATTCCTGTATACCTGACATCCAGAATAGAAAACTTGATGTCCTTTTGTGTTCATATCGCCATCCTGGCTTTTACAATAATCCAAACACCAATCCACCAGCCTGAAACACCATATAATAATATCATCCAAATTAAAAATAATCCACATCACTTTCCTCTAATCCATATCAAATTATTGCAACATCCAAGGTTGTGAATTTATATTATTGATAAAATCACAGAATACTACAAATGCTTCAGAACCTTTTCAACATGCTTGCAACAAAAGCAGCAGACAGAAATTTTGCACGAGCCAAATAACTAGCAAGGTAAGCCACTGCACTCATCCTGCAAAAAGAAGGCAAAGACATTCATTCAGAAAAAAATCCCCTTCAACACGTGACACTAATTGACCAGCTTTGGAACTTCAATAAAAAGAAAATATATCAAGTTTAAAAACTTAACATAATATATATGAACACCTAGTCTATTATGAGTAGAATTTACTCTAGCTGACAACTCATCAGCAAAAGCACTTAACGAGTGCCATGAGCTAAGGGAGAGAATTGATTATCATCCCATAGGATAAAGAAAGTACTTCATGCACGCCATGAGCTAACAGAAGAGAACTGATTATCATCAAACGGTACAAACGAAAAAGGTAGCAAATTTCAAATAACACTTCTGAAAAAAAAAAAAAAAAGGAAAAAAGAACTGCTAGTTAAGAATTAGAACTACTGTCTCTTCCACAAATCAGCACCACAGGCAAATCTCAAATAATAACATCACCCAACTGAGATATTTGGCACTGAAATCATGGAGGAAAGGTGACAAGCCAAATACATTGCAATTTTAATATCTAAAGATATATCACCTGGTAAGAGGGTTGCCACTGCAAACAAACTTATCTGCAAGCACTTTGGCAAATTTCACACCACAGTTCTCTGGATCCAGTGCACAGGCATAGAATATGACAAACTGCTTCCAAAAGCAAGGAAAGCCTCAAATAATGGAAAAATTTTTGGGAAATGCACATCTTATGATAGCAAAAGTGAATTCCTAGTTCCAAATAATACCCCTTAACTAATATTAGTAAATATGAAGAGCCACCTCAATTGCAGTCTTACAATGAGACATGGTCATGTGAACCAATTATTGTTTAACAAAGCCAATTCCTAGTTCTCAAATGAACTCCCTTGACTTGTTCACCAATTAGTAAGATTCTCATAGAAAGAATATTGGTTAAAAAGCAAATAAACAACCCTCAGCTCTCCAAAACTTCAAAATCTGGTAAATTGCATATTTGGTCAGACAGATCATAACCATTTTGTTTGTTCTTTTCATCCTTGAATCAGAATTCAAGGAAAACTTCACAAAAGAAGGTACTCATTAAATTATTTTCTTAGGGAATGCATAAAACACATATTGAGCTTTATTTGATTTAAACCCCTCCTACTCATTTAAATATAGAAGGAAGACAAATCAATTACCTGAGCAAACTTTGACTTGTAAGTATTCAGGATAGTTAACATGAACGAATCCAGCAGAGTTTCAAATACCTACAATGTAAGTCAAGATAAAGCCAAAATTGAAAACCATGCATCTCTCAGATATAAGAAAGAAGAACAAATTTAATAAACATGGCTTCAGTAAATACCTCACTTAACCGCTTATTTGTTGCACACAATTCCAGATGCTCAAAAGTTTGCACTATCAAGCTATCCAATAAATCAGCAACAACGTTTTTACCTAAACTCTTATGACTTAAAGTTCTTGGAAGCTGTAAAAAGAACTCTGCATTAGGTTTCAATAAACAAAATCATGTTGGATAAGCAAACAACATGATGGTATTCAATTTTGATAAATCCTATCTTCATTGCCCAAAATGCAAGACCTTTGTCACATCCAGCAATCTATGCTATTGACTAGATAATGAAAATTGCCCAACAAATATTCAAGTCTTCAATAGTTTTATATCATCTATAATCAATCACAACAGTGATGTTACTGAAGCAGCTAAATGTCTTAGACCGCATAGTCAGAAATTAGGGCTAATAAAAGGGTCAAAGGTAGATCTCTAATTAACAAGCCAGAACAAATTTGGGAAACAATACTAAGGTCTATCTGAGGAAAATGAACAAAATTTTTTAAAACTGTTAAACACCAATATGGAAACAGGCCAATTAAGAATTTGGCACAAATTTATGTTGGAGAGACATGCAAAACAGGATAAATTAGCACATAACCACCCTATGGTATACTTTTAGATCTTTTCAAAATCATTCTATAACCCTAATTAAAATTTGATGTCCAAAACATATTAATATATGCACTAACTGTGTTTAAATTGTCATTTAAACCAATAATATATGAAGTCTGTTAAAGTCCACAAAAGCTAAGTATGTTAATGTAAAATGCAGCTAAATCCAACAACATACATCTATGCATCTTGATATTTAATTGCCCCAAACACAGCATAGAGTTTGCCAGTGCTGGGGATGGAAGATGCCTCACCCCCAACTATTTCCTTCCTCTGATCTAGAAATTGGTAGGAAAGATTCAGATTTATGCCCACTATCATAGTTGAGGATCATACCTCACCATAATCATACTCTTCATCATCATCTTCAGCAATATCATCAACATTGTCTAGCTCAATTGCAAAGATCCCTTTACAAGAGTCATCTCGTAAAATATCATCCCAACCAATAGTCACCTATATGGAAAGCTTCATATGTTAATCATAACACAAAATAAAACACGTGTCCAATAATACATTCATTAATTCACTTACATCCAACTCTATCAGCATATCAACCAATGCCATAAGCATCCTGCTCCCAACAAATTCCTTAATTGTACCACTCTCCAATCTTAACATGTTCTCCACATAGATTTGAGTCTACAGAAGTAAGAGAATAAGTCTCAAATTGGATAACTTAGATTTCTACTTGACAAAGAGAAAATTCTGATACAGCACCATAACAAATTACAAGCATCATCTTAAAAAATTACTGAATGAACTAGTATAGGAAATCGCAACACAAATTGAAACATAAAAAAGATAGAAGTTATTATAACTTCCAACTACATAGATGACCCCCTACCATGGTCTAACAAAAGATTGTGAAGAACAGTCAAGCTATAAGCAATAGTCTGTAATAGCAGAGCACAAGCAACAAATATGCCACACCTCCCACTCAACAATATCACACATGGAAAGGCTTTACTTTTGAACCAGGTGTCAACAACAACGTACACCCCATGGCACACATCACTAATGAAGACAGTTATATTTATGAAGTTTGAAATGAATGCAACAGGGATACATAGGTATGGCTCATAAAGGAGCTTCACTTCATTCTTATGGTCTATAATATAGGTCTTTCGAAGTTTCACTTTACAATTGGCTGCAGGATGCATAAAACTAGATATGCAATGCTACAGCATATTTGACATTGTGAAAGAAGATGGAGGTAAAGAAATACAGTTTAATGTATTGAAGTGGGAAACAGGCATTCAATGTTTAATAGAAATCATAACTTAATTATGCATAAAATAACACGCTTATCTTATGAAACCTTTAGGAAAAGCATTGGAAAAGGTTATGAATAGCAGTCAAGCTTGACTTGCATTCTGATGGTCCAAAACATAAGACATTAAGACTCTTTAGTTTCAATGCAAAATTTGTTGCTGCATTCATGCAAGTAGATGAAACACAATTAAGTTCATGATAAGATTAAATAGAGCTGTATACACATTGCAAAAATAAAGGTGGAAGTAAATGATTAAAAGCACAATTCAATAGACATTTAATGCAAACAATTGTCTAAATAGCAAAATCCTATTGTTGGGTTAGGAACCAAGGAACTTTGCATTATGAACTCTAGATGCATGCCTTTTCCAATACAGCTCTAATAAGTAACTTCAAAAATCAGAAGAAATGCACAACCAGTAATGCATCTTCCCTATATATACCTCTAGACACCTTATTCAGAAGTGCAAATAAAATAACACTCACTCGATACTTTAGGCGATCCTTCAAAAGATCATTCCTAAAAGTTGTTGGCATCCTGTGAACAACTATTGATGACAGTCTCAATGCCGCCATTGGTACTAAAGCAGCAATATCTCCCACAGCTGAATGCACCCGAGAAAGAACTTGTTCCTTTTTTGCCTGACCTCGTGGTTGCTTTAATGCTTCTACCAAATACATTGGCGGCATGAAATTGCTTACAAGCATATCCAAGCATGGATCAATATATTTTCCATTTGAAGCAGCCTGAAAAATAGTACATAGAAAGAGTAAACAACAATTCATTCACTCTAAAAAATACAGTTGCAAGCAGTTATAACACCATGTACCAGAGATATAATAAGTTCAAGCAATGCATCCATCACATCAGGCCCATAATTCCACATGCTCATTCCAAAAATCTGTGAGATAATTGATAATGCAAAGATAAGCTCCCATAGCAAGTAATCAAGCAAATAAAGAGCCAAACCAAATGGCAGCAACTTACAGAATTAAGAAGAGAATCATGGTGAACATTGTCTATATAAGAAACTGCCCCAGATAGAGCCTTTAGACTTGTCTGCCAAGTAAGCACGAACAAGGTTAAAGATCATTCAAAAACAGCTATAACAAGACATCTGTAGCTTAAAAGTAAGATACATACCACAAGAAGAGCCACCTCATCAGGGCTAAGATGTTCCGAATGATGCATTACCCCAACAAGCTGGTCGTAACTGTCACTTTCTCCCTAATCCAGAAGATTCAACTTGAAATCACTTATTAAGACTACTAAAATAGCAGAGTGAAAGAACACCCATAATTCAAGATATGAATTGAACGAGAAACTGAGCCTTCTCAGGAAAGAAATTTTATCAAGATCACTAGCCAGAAAAACTACCTAACATTCATTCATTCTCTTCAGAACTTGAATTGAACTGTTCTTCAAGAAATATCAAAACGAAACCAAACCAAAGAAGACCAATTTCGTTTGGTTTGGTCTAAGGGTTGAGAAGTCCTGCTCAAAGAGTGAACAAATGGATTGGTCAACCCGGGAATCGTTCTCCATTTAATACCTTAGCAGATTAAAAATAAGGGTCTCAAGGAGAACTGAAACATCAAACTGTCAACAAGAGGCAACAGCAAAATAAATGACCGACCAAACCCAGAAGTAACTAAGGGTATGCCCACAGTTAAACACTGACAGAAAGCAAAGCGCGTATGCAGAACCTCCCAAACTCGGTGAAATTTATATTTTACTAACAATCAGAAACACTCCCTCTATCAAGCTATCAGCTGAGCCAGTTTCATTGCAATTCAATATTATTTGAAAAAGAGGCCCTTGAAATATGTCAGTAATGAAGCCATAGAAAGGCCAGTTCGGATCTGATTGGAATCTTAACAGAGCTAGAAATGCCAAGACAAGACATGAAGCATGAGCTCAACTTTCTGGACGATTGCAAGTCAGATTATTCAAAACCCAACTATTAATGAGGACTTGATAGAATGCACCAATACAAACCTAACATGGCAACTTGTTTTGGTTTTAATGGCTCAAAACCTCAACGGCAAACACCTAGTATGCGTCTGTGGTTTCAAGAAAAGTGCATGAGTGAATTTAACTAGAATACTGCCAACAGCGCAAAATCAAGGATTCCAAGATAACAGAAAATTTTCAGGATTAGGATATTATATTCCATTCAGCTTTCGTAATTTATTAATAAAATTTGTTTCTTTTAAAAACGTAGCAAAGTAAAAAAAAAAAAAAAAGGATAAAATTTCACTTCATCAACGCAGTGAAGCAGCAAGCAGGGAATAAAATTTGACTCTTTCCATAATGTAGTCATTGAAACCAATACAATCTTCTAAACCCACTATGTAAAGTAACAAACAGGGGATAAATTTGACTGCTATGTAAAATAATAATAGCAATCCGCTTAAACCCTCCAGCCCTAGCAGCTGGAGAGATGGTGAGCTGCTGCTCTTATAACCGAAAACAAAAACAAGAATACAATAAGTACAAATTACAGATAAATGAGCTTACCGATTGTACCGAAATAAGAGCATCTCTGACATGAAAAACTAAATCAGAATCACTGAAATTAATATTATCATCCTCCATATCTTGAATTATTTCTCCCTTTAATTGATGCGCTAATTCAACACCCATATATATATGTATATATGAATGCTTTCTCTCTCCTTAGTGGTCTCTGGTGTAGCAAAGAACTGAGCTTTTATGCCTGCTATACTAATTTCAACGCTTTTACGAGTTATTATTGATTTGGAGAAAAGCGGCTGCTGGCTGGCTCTTCTTCTTCTTCTCCCTCTTCCTCCCGTTTTGGTGGGCTGCGAAGAAGAATAGCGAACGAGGGTTTTGCCGAACTAGTGGTTTTTATTGGTTTCTTTTATTTCTATGATTCACCCTTTTGTCTTTTTAAATTTGCATTTTGGGTTTTCTATTTCCTTTTATTCTACAGTCTGTCCCATATATATTCTACATATTGGTATTAGGTCTAGGAAGTGATTGATATATGGCTGAACCGTGACATATTGGGATTAGGTTTAGAAAGAGTGTTTGATATTGTTACTAGGGTTGATATATATATATATATATAGCAGTTGATGATTAATTCTATTTGAAGCTGTTTCTCATATATTATAAAACAAATATAACGTTAATGATATTTTAATAATTACTAAATGCATAATATAATATTTTATATTTTTTAAATTATCCCTACTCATATTTTAAAACCATGAGACAAGGTTAATGTTTTTTTTTTTTTTTTTTGGGAATGAAAGGATTTTATTAAGAAGCAAGCAAATCAGTCATGATGGTATCCTCAATAACAGGAGGAACCGAATAAGAGACATAGAGACGAGCTTGACGATGTGCCTCCCGAGCTAACAAGTGGGCAGTCTTTACAAAACTAATAAAGAAGTTTCTAATCTGGCAAAGTTGTTGACAATCTGCAATGATCTCTTCTAACTCTGTTCTAGGGTAAGCATTGGCTCCAAAGGCATCAACAACAACTTTAGCATCCAGTTTGAAGTCCACAGCAGCATACCCTAACTCCCTAACCATTCGATTGCTACCCTTAACCCCAAAGCTTCAGCCAAGCAAACAAATTCACAAATGGATGAATGCATAGATTTGCATGCTATGAAAACTCCATCTGAGCTACGAAGAACCATACCTAAGCCGAACCCCTCAGAACCCGTTGTAAGTGCTGCATCTGATTTACACTTCACCCTCCCAGGGGCTGGTCTTCTCCACTGAGTCACACTGCTCTAATACAACAGCATTATGGAGAGATTTGATCTGGGCATCACACCATTGTTTAACAAAGGACAAAACCACCTGAACAGCTTGGTACCGAGGAAGGGATGATCCCTCCCAGAGCTTACTATTACTATTATGCTGCCGCTATGTAGCCCAAAGCACCGTCCCTACCAGAGCCATATCTTCATTAGAAAGTGAAGCAAATTGTTTTAATAACCATGCATGAAAATCATCAATAACCATTCCCGGACTCGATAACCCAGACACCTCCTGACAATCCCTGGCATAAGGGCAGTCATGGCAAATATACGACAGATGTTCCACGTCCTGGTCGCAGAGAACACAAGTTGTAGATAAATGTATCCCCTTGCCCACTAACCTCGACTAAACTAGAACACAGTTATTACAAAGTCTCCACAAAAATAAGATGCTTTTAGGAGGTAGATTCAGCCTCCAGAACTTTCCCCAACCAAGATCAGCCTGGGAATGGTCGTCTAACTCCGACATGATGACCCGATTAGATCTTACCGAGAAGCACCCCGATTGCTCAAAATGCCATAGCTGATAGTCATCTGAATGCCTCCTCGATAAAGTGATGCCCAGAATAGCCGAAGCATCCTGCTGAGTAAGAATGGAGTCAATCAAATCCGTATCCCGTCTACCACTGCCCTCCATCATCAGGGATAATTTGCAAAAAGGCATAAAAATATTAATATCAGGGAATGTAGTGATCTTAAAAATAATTATCAAATAAAAGTAACTGAAAAAATATTTTGCATTTAGGAGTGGTTATTTTGAGTCATACAGGTAGATGTTCAAATAAAAAAAAGTTGTATAACGGCGTTAATTGCACAATTTGTGCAACTATCTTGGTCCGGGCAGACCAAGATTTTAACTTTTGCATGTATGAAAAAATCGGTTTTATTTTTTTATTTTAATAATTAAGAAAATAATTTTAAATCAAATTAAAATTATAATAATTAAATTTTATATTTTAGACATAATTAAATTTTACAACTTAATAGAATTATTACATTTTTATATTATTATATTTAACACAATTCAATTATTTTAATTTTAATAATTTTTATTTGATTTAAAATTATATTCTAGCTATTAAAATGATGATAATTAGATTTTATTCTTGTAATGTTCAAATATCTATTCTAATAAAATATTAAATTCATAAAAGAAAAAAAAATTATAAATTCGTTATATCTTGAAAAAAGACTTCCTCCACAATATTTCAAGGTAAAGGTTGTTAAAACCATAAAATTACAAAGAGAGATAGAACAAGAATAAAATCTAATTATCATCATTTTAATAGCTAGAATATAATTTTAAATCTAATATAAAAATATAATAATTATATTAAGTTGTAAAGTTTTAATTATGCCTAAAATATAAATCTAATCATTTTAATTTAATTTAAAATTATTTTTCTTAATTATTAAAATAAAAAAAATAAAACCAATATTTTACATGCATGCACAACGTGCATGCATGCCAAAATTAAAATTTTGATTCGCTACTTAAAGTGGCGAACCAAGACAATTGCACAAATAATTTTGTAATTGATGATGTTATACAATTTTTTTTTATTTGGATATCTGTCAGTTTAACTTGTGAACGCACTGGTTAACCACCTCTCAATGAAAAACATTTTTTCAATTACTTTTATTTGATAATTATTTTAAAAACCACTATAATTTTCTAATTTTAATTTTTTTTTACACCCTTTTGCAAATTATCCCCCATCATCAAAGTCAAAAACCCGAAGATCCTCAAGATCATTGATCCGCAGTGTTTCGAGCTGAAAATTAGGCTTGGAACGAACCCAAGGGTCGAACCACACACTGATTAAACGGTTGTTGCCCACTTTCCATTGTACCCCTTTTGCAACAACACCATTCGCAGTCCAAACGCTCCTCCACACAAAGCTTGGATTTCTGCCAAGAGCAGAGGATAGGTAACTTCCGATAGGAAAGTCTCTGGCTTTGAATAACTTAGTCACCAACGCTTTTGGTTCAGTGAGGAACTTCTAAACATGTTTGCCAAGAAGAGCAAGATTGAATGCGTGAAAATCCCTAAACCCCAGACCACCATTCTATTTCTTACGATAAAGTTTCGACCAACATTGCCAACGAATTCCTTTATCATTTTCCTTAGTCGAAGCCCACCAGAATGAGTTAAGCATTCGCTGAATTTCTTCACAGGTAGAGCGAGGGATAAGAAAAACACTCATGCAATAGCTTGGAATGGAAAGAGCGACTGTACGAATGAGAATTTCCTTACCTGCTTTAGACAAAATTTTATTTTTCGCCCCTTGAATTCTGTGCCAGATCTTGTCTTTGAGGAAACTGAAAATAGCCCGCTTTGAGCCCCATATCAAGCTTGGCAGACTCAAATATTTTCTGGAAGTGAAAAAGTTTAAAACTCGCAGTATAGAACTAACTTCTTACTGCTTGTCAACCCTGATGTTGGAAGAGAACATAATAGTTGATTTATTCAGATTGATAGCTTGACTTGACACAGCTTCATACTCCTTAAGGATTTCTTGAACCTTCCTCGACTCCGTCTCATTTGCTTTGAAAAAAATGAGGCTATCATTTACAAAAAATAAATGTGAGATCGAAGGAGCACTACGACAAATTTTACGACCAGTTAATTCCCTTCTCCTCTCAGCAAGTCGAATCATAGGGGAAAAACCATCAGCACAAATAATGAAAGGGGAACCCTGCCTTAGTCCTCTCTTTAGATTGATAAGACCAACCTCTTCACAATTGACTAACACAGAATAAGATACAGAGGTGACACACAACATTATTCAATCCATCCACTGTTGTGCAAACCCTAGCAAAGTCATCATATGCTTTAGAAAAACCCAACCCACCCTATCGTAGGCTTTACCGATGTCTAATTTTAGAGCAATATGACCAACTGTTCCACAAGATTTTCGTTTCATATGATGGATAAGCTCAACAAGCAATCATAACGTTATCTGTGATTAGTCACTCTGGGACAAAGGCCGATTGATTGTCTGAGATAACTCTCGGAAGGATACGCTTAAGTCTATTTGCCAAGACCTTCGTCACCAATTTGTATAAAGCATTACAAAGTGAAATTGAGCATAGATCACGCATTGTTGTAGGGTTATCTTATTTAAGGATCAAAGTCATCAGAGTATCATTAAGATTAGCAGGGAAAAAATTACCCGAGAGCCAAGTTGAACATGCCTGGAACACAGAGGTACCCAATAGATGCCAGTATTTTTTAAAAAAAAAACTCGGGTTTAAACCGTCGGGACCTGGGGCTTAATCCGGATGCATAAACTTGATGGTTGTCGAGAACTTCTCCAACATAAATGGGGCTGTGAGAGAAGCATTTTCCTCTGCCGTCATAACCACACCCATCCGAAACAGTTGTTAGTCTATATTAATAACGCCCTCCACAAATAACCCCTCAAAGTACTGCCAAGCCACAGAACATAACCCAACATCATCTTCAACAACCATACCATGCTCATTAATTAACTTTGTAATTTTATTTGTTCGTTTACGAGAGGAAGCTTGGGCATGAAAGAACTTTGAGTTAGAATCACCCTCCCGCAACTAATGAATCTTGGCCCTTTGTTTCCAATAGAGCTCCTCTTACTCTAACAACGATAAATACATCTTTTGTTCCTAAAGAAAGGAGGCAACAGAATCTGAATCTGCCTTGACCCGTAAGGCAGACAACCTTTCGTTGCAGCGTTTTATTCTGACACGAAATTTAGAATAATAATTGTTGTCCCAATTAGCCATAGCCTTCGAGCAAAGATCTAGCTTTGGTAAGAGGTCCTTGTCACTCGAGGAATTCCACCAACGAACCAAACTGTCATTAAAGTTTTGTTCCTTGTTCCACCTGTTCTTAAATCTGAACCTAGTCCGATTTCCAGGCGTAGGGATGGGAAGTAAATCAAGTAGTATCGGACATTGATTTGATACCGATGAGATTAGGCTTTTTAGGATGCATTGAGAGAAGAGATCAAACCAAGAAGAAGTGGCAAAAGCACGATCAAGATGTTCATAAACCACCCAATTGTCAGAACCTCATCTCATTTCCCAAGTAAAAGGATGGCCACAAAGATCAACTTCGTGTAACCCACAGTCCATTATAGCCTCTTGAAAACCATAGAAGAGCCAACTAGGATGCTCGGAGCTCCCTGCTTTATCAGATTCAGAAACCAAATCATTGTAGTCACCAATCACACACCAAGGATAAGGAAAAACTCCCACCAGGGATCGAAGAAAGTCCTATGTGTCCCGTCATCTACTACGTTCAGGGAAATCGTAATAACTGGTGAGTGTCTATGTTGGAAAAGCCTCACTTCAAACAACTACGTCTATGTGATTGTTAGAGAACCCCAGTAAGTGACACGAAACAGAAGAAGACTATAGTAAATCTGGCCTGCCACTTTGTCTCAACTTGTCCTCCACAAACTTACCATTAAAGCCAATTTTTTGACGAACCTCCTCAATTTTGTTTTCATGTGCCAACTTTTCAATAAGGAAAACACAATGGGTATTGAGATTTAACAATCTGATATAATTCTCGAATTGTCCGAGTATTGGCCAATCCTCTACAATTCCAACTTAGGGACCTCATTGTGATCGGCGAGCCTGATCCTCATGCTTTGCTAAACTATCAACCAATGTTGAACTAGCATTATCCACAAGCAAGGAAGGGGGTGGGTCACTATTGGAAGTAACAGGGGGAATAGACTTTTCAAGGCAGGAGGAAACATCAACTTGCATACCCTCAAGAATTCATTAGATTCATAACCACCATCACGACGTTTTTTATCATCCTACAACAATAAGCTTTCTTGTTCAGAGTCTACGCGTATCCCAACAGCAGCTGTAGAGGATAACCTTTTTGTGACGTGGCAGTTAAATTGAGGCCCTTCCCATGCAAACTCTTTCGTTGGGATGACACTTAGAATTTGTTGTTTGGAGCGTCCCGCATTACCATCTTCTAAATAATTGGGATTTGTTGCATGACGTAAGCTGGAGTTATCAGCAACATTCAAACTGAGCCATCCCGCGTTTCTTGGACGATTATCCGTTTCCCATACTCCCTTCTCATTGCCCAACCAGTGCATGTCAACGCTGATTTTCAGCGAGCAGGGGCTTTCAGCCATTCGCCCCAATCCCTTTTGATCTCCTGCCTATACTGACTAACAAGGCGTTCACAGTATGCGTCCGTATGACCTAATAATCCACTTATGTAACATAAAACCCCTAACCTCTCAGACTTTTAGTTAACCATAAAATTGACGTCGGAGGCCTTCTGAATAAGCTTGCAGCGAGGGAGTGGCTCCCGAACATCCAGCCTAACTCGAATTCGCATATATTACTTTCCAAACCCACAATTCTTCATATGATCATAATCTACAAACGTCCCAATAGAATCAGCTATTTGGCGCCCTATAAATTCAGACATAAACCCAATAGGTAGATTATGGACTTGGATCCAGAACTCTGCATGATTAATGGATACCTCTGTCGGGGCCTCAACATCTCTCATTCTGTGTAAGAGCAGATGGTGGTTGTCAAAGGTCCAAGGCCCCCGCTCCAAAACCCTTTGTAGATCCATTGCATGGAAGAACTTGAAAAGAAAAAGGCCTAAAGGAAGATGTTTTACACAGATCCCCACGGTTGGACGCCATAGGTTTGCCAACCTCTCTCACATTGCACCGAAATTAATTGACCTGTCTGTTACGAACCGTCCTAGGTAGGGATGAGCAGAAACTGGACCGAATTGAAAAATCGATTGAACCGAGTTTGTTTGATTCGGTTTGATTTGATCTTTTAATAAAATTGATTTATTCAGTTATAATTTTAAAAAAATTCGATTTTCGGTTTTTGGTTCGTTTTTTTAGATAGAAAATCGAAAAAACCGAATTAACCGAAATAATAAATAAATCAAACTAATTTGAATCAAACTATATTTAAAATACATGTAATTTAATTGAAACAAATTGAACTGAACTGAACTTTTATAAGATCAGTTCGGTTAGGTTTATAAACATATAAATTTCAGTTTAATTGATTTGGTTAATTAGATTTTTTCAAAAATTTCAGTTCGATTCGGTTATAAGTATAAAAAATTTGGTTTATTAAAATTTGATAAAAAATCAATCTGAACCGATCGAACCACCTGTTTGCTCACCCCTAGTTCTAGGAGATAAAATCCCAAATGTTCAACAAGGTTAATATTGTGATTTCTTTTAACTGCATATTATAAAATTTCATTACTTTTCTCTTTTCATTCTATTGTTTCACCTTATTAACCGTTTTTTATCATCTCAAAAACTTTCATGCAAAATGTAAAATAAAACTCTTCTAAAAATTTTGGAAAAAACTTATTTATTTATTGATCTAATGTACATCATATTCAAGAAATACGTATCCCCTAGATCAGAAAAAGCTCACAAATTTTCTTATATTTTTAATAGTATTTTTTTGTTATTTTTTAAATTATTTTATTAATTAATTATTTTATGTAGAAGTTGTTAATAGTGTTCCAAATTTTTAAATTATATTTTATGTTAAATGTGAGGATATATTATTTTATTATATTTTAATTTTAATTTAATTAAAAATATAATAAACCACATATCCTTATTATAAATTAACAGTAATAGCTACATATAATTTACCAAACACTTAGGGAGTGTTTGGAATAACTAATAGATATATTTGATAAAAGTTTAATATTCATTAGCTAAGTTTTGTTAATGTTATTAAAATTGAATCAATCAGTGAATCGATCGGCTAATCAATTTTCGATATGATTAATTTGATTCAATTAGTTTAATAATAAATAAAAATTTTAAAAATGTTATTAAAATAGAATTAAAATAGAAATATTAAAAAATAATATATTCATAATAATTAAAAATATAAAAATAAAAAGTTGATTTAAATCAAATCAAACTAATCACTGGTTCAATTCTCGATTTTATTGATCTCATCGATTGATTTGACCCGATTTTTAAAACATTGAATTTTATCCATTTGGTAATCATAAAGGCACAAAAACATAGCTAAAGTAGAAAACAAACCTCAACCAAGTGGAACAGCTCCAATTTGGAGTTATTTCATAATATTTGCAAAAGTTATTGATCAAAAGACTAAATTCACCTTATTGTAATCGCACTAATGCACCAAAAAAAAAAGACAAAATATCTAGACTTTTCTTCAGGTATTGTTACTTTTACAAATATATTCCATAAGTATTAGTCATGGGGTACGATACCATATGTATCTATATAATGTTAATTTATTTTATATTATATATAAAATGTTCCATCAAAAAATTTATAATTGAAATATTTTAATTGCTATATATATATATATATATATATATATATGGTAAACAAATTAGGTCAATTTTAAATTTTTGTATGAGTTTAGATTAGTAATGGTGATAAACTGATTTATATAAATACTATCAAGGAGAATCAAGATTTGCTACGGTGATTTGGGGACGGTATTTTGCAATTCTATTGACACTCACGCCTTGTTTGGATAAGGTTTTTATAATAGAATAAAATGGATTTGATTAGTTTAGAAAAAAATTTGATGTATGTATTGGAGAGAATGAAATGAAATGAAAGGGTTTGGTAAACCCTTCAAAACTAATAAATTGCAAACACCCCACCGGTTCATTTTTTTTAGATAGAGAAATTACACATTTGTTCTCTGTTTACTTTTCAAATTATTTATATTTAATTTTTATTAAAAATTATAAAAAATTAATTATTCACATTTTTTGTGAAAAAAATAAAATGTAAATTTTGAATAATAAAAATAAATTTCAATTTTTAATATTAAATATTTGATAAATAAAAAATAAAAAAAAATTATATTTGTATATGTAAGGATATTTTTATCAATTTTTAAGTTAATATTTCATTCTATTATAGTATAAATAAATAAAATTAATTTTAAACAATTATTTTTCATTCCTACTATTTCAAATATAAATATAATTTAACACTTTATTTCCAAACCAAATCAATCAATTTCATTATATTAATAATCATTTCAATGCACTGCAAATCATTCGTCCAAATATAGTGTCAGGGTCAGTTTCGGTTGGTGGCAATTTTGGAGTTTTGCTTCTGTTTCATGGCTTTGGTGTCATCTTCCATACCTGTTCCTCAAAAACGACGTCCTTCCATTTTCCATTAAGGCTAATTCCGTCTTTATTGCTTAAATGGTACGATGCTCTAAACGATCTCTCTTTTCGTTCTTCGTTTTGCAGCGTCTTCCTTTTCTTCTCTGCTTGTGCTCCTTTCGTCCCTTTGCTTTTCTCCTCTTCGATTCTTCTTTGCTGCCTCAAGCACAAAAAGGACTCTCACACAAAGGGAAATCTCCTTCTCGAGGCTAAGGCAGTCGTTCGAATGCGAGTGACTCTCAGGCAAAAAGAAAGAAAAAATATAGAAGCATTAGCTTAGTTAGTCCTCTCCAATCTCTAAGGCCAATCTTGCCTTTCCCTTCGGTTCGACTGGCTCCGGAAGCTGATTCAATAGTCAATAGGATTAAAAAGTTGAATCGCAGGGTAAGACCTTAACCACAAATTCCGTCTAATCGGCTTGGCGTATATACAGGTATTCCCTTCTAGAAAGGTTTTCAACTATCCTTAAATTTTCTTATAAGATAATGTTGCGGCACAGCTTTTTGCTTCCTTTCTTTGAGTTTTGCTGATAACAGTTTTGTGAATTATGAATGTTTTAACTGTTCATTGAATTGTTCAGATAAAATTCCCATAAAATGTTTTGGAATTAAGCGATCTCAAGCATTTGCAATTGGTGGTCGCAACAAAGGGCGGTTCATCTAGATTTATTCCTTTTGCTTCCGACATAATGGGGCACGACGAGGGCATTACTGACGCTATCCATGCCTGTATTATTGAGGTGATTAGAAAAACATCGGTGTTATTTTGGCAAATTGTTAGAATAGTGGAGGTTTATTGTTATCTTCTGGAGGTGCCAATGGAAGTAAAAGCTTCCATCTTTATATCTACTAGACAACATTCTCTTCAAGTTGATTTGTGAAAATGGGACTGTATGAGGGGGCATGAGAGTTATGTCATTCATCGAAGCAGCAATGGCGTCTGTTAATTCTAGTGGGACAAGATATGTGTTGGAATATCAAAGAGGGAGGAGAAAAGCAACAATGTTAACCCAGAATTTGGCAACTAAAATAGGGGTTGAAAAATCACTAATTCATCCCAGAAAGATTAAAGATAAATAGTTTTACGAGGTTTAAGATCTTGGTCTTTAACTGATGATTTAATGAATGATTTATGGATAATCATGCACAATAGCAGGAGTATATAGAGAAGGTCTGGTCACCGTGCAAGATGCGGAGATGACTGCTGCTGATGGTGGTTAGTTTCTTCTTTTTTTTTTTTTTAAATTATTATTATTTGATGCAATCTAATTAGCAGTAATTTTAGTTTCTGTAGAATGAATCAATGTTGTTTGAATTTACTTCTATAGTTGATGAAACATGAAGTTATGATGATGGATCATGTATGTGTTTATGTTAAATTAGTTAATGTTAGCTACCTCTATTATTTTAAACAAAATTCTCTTTATTATTAGTATTGTTTAATTTGTTGCATGTAAATAAATTATTTTTCTTATAATTCAAATTAAATAACTTTCACCACTTTTCGATTTTAAAGAAATCTAATGAGAATAATTAATTATTTCCTAAATTAATGAAAAGAAATTTGTCAAAATTATATATTGTTATATGATTGTAAAGGGTGTCAATTCATTAACTGACTCAGCAAGTCAAGCAGACCCAGTTGTTTCTTTTTGGATATTTAATAGATGGGTTCAATTCTTATTACTGGATTTTTTTTCTTTTTCCAGGTACAGAATGCTGGGTGCTCTGCCCCAACTCCAATTCAGTCATAATGCAGAGTAGAGATATAGTTGCCATTGCTAAGACAGGGTCACGTAAGACCCAGGTTACTTAGTTCCTAGGTTTATTCATCTCAAGCGCTGTCGTAATGACCCTCAGCTGCGTCCAACTGTATTAGTTTTGTCATCAATGAGATAATTGGCAACCCAGATACAAGATGAAGCTCTGAAGTTTGGAAAATCATCAAGAATTTCTTGCACGGTATGCTACTTAAGGCTGTGATTTTCATATACTTGGGTACAAAGTTTTGAACATGTTTATGTCACAGACATCTATTTTAGATTCTCATTTTGTTTGAGTTGATTTCATTGCATCAATCCATGTGCAGAAACATATGCCTTAAGAATGAAGAAATGTTTCTTGAAAATGATTTCTTTTTGAATTGCCACACTATTTTCTTTAAGTGCAATTGTGATCAGGCATTACCGCTTCATATGCTTGAGTTATGCCTATCTGTCGCTTAGCCTGTTACTAAAAATTTGTTTCCTAAGAAACATAGTTGTTAAAGGCATGCCTGAGACGCAAGGCACACTAGGCACCAGCCTTTGCGTCTTAGAAAGCCAAAGGCGGGCGATGTTATAAAGGCGTGTGCCTTGGTGCACCTTGAGCCTTAGGCAAGGAAGACTTGCATTTGTGACAATCTTTGCATTTTTTTTTTCCATGTCTGATTAAATCTGAACCATTGATTGAAAATTAAAAAACTCTTTTTGTAAACTTTACCACAACTGATTATTTCAAGAAAAGATAAAAGAAAAGAAATAATAAGGCTACTCCAGCAGTAAAAACGAAAAAAAATGGAAGATTAGGGCAAGAAAAAGGATCTGCTCCAGCCCAAATAATAGAAGAAGAAGAAGAAGAAAATTGCCAAAAAAACAAAAGAAGAAAAAGAAACTCTACTCCAACAAAAAAAAAATAGAAGAAGAAGAAGAAGAAGAAGTTGCTGACAAATAGAAAAAGAAGAAAGGATCTGAATCTGACCCAAAAAAAGAAGAAGAAGAAGAAGAAAGAGAAGAAATAATCAGCTCTTCCATCTCCGACAATAGGTACACAATTTTTTTCTCTTTCTTTTTCTTTTTTCTTTTCCCTTTATTTTTTTTTCCTTTTCACTTCCTTATTTTATTTTCCTGCTAATCTTCTCTTTTTCTTTCTTTTTCTCGTTAATTTTTTCTTGTCCTTTTATAAAACACATCTGGTTACTCCTCTTTCTTTTTTTTTTTTTCTTTTTATCTTTCTTCTTTTTTTTATTGTCAATCTTTTCTTTTTCTTTTTCTCTTCCTCTTCAGTTTTTTCTTCTCCTTTTATAAACTGGTTGCTCCTTCCTTTTTATCTTCTTTATATTTTTTCTTGTCAATCTTTTCTTTTTCTTTCGTTTTCCTTTTCTCTTCCTTTTTAATTTTTCTTTTCCTTTTTTAAAAGCACAATTATTTGCTCTCTCTAACACCCATTTTCTTTTAATTTTATGCTAAATTTTTTTTAGTTTATCACTATGTTGTTTTAGTGTTGATTTTGATATGTTGGTTATGTTTGCTTAAGTGTTGATTTTGTGTTTATTGATATGTTAGTTATATTGAATTTGATATGCTGGTTTTTAGTGTCGATTTTGTGCTTACTAATGTGCTGGTGATATTTATTTCGTGTTGATTTTGTGTTGATCTGGTACTTATTAATGTGTTGGTAGTATTGATTTAGTGTTGATTTTGCATTGATTTGGTTTCTTTGTGTTGATTACTTCATGTTGATTTTAGTTTTGTTAATGCATTATGGAAGCTAGTATGACTTCTAGTGCTTCAACAAATCTATCAAAAGATCCGGGATGGAAGTATGTTCGTATGGAAACACCAAATAACTCCAACAATTTGATTTGTAGCTTCTGTGAAAAAGTAATAAAATGGGGTATTTATCATGCCAAACAACATATTGCTGGAGGATTTCGAAATGCTAAGACTTGCACAAGATATCTGTCTCATGTGCGTCAAGAAATTCAAGAATACATAGAGAAGAAAGCTGTTGAATCTAATCTTGAAAGACTTGCAATTCCAAATTTTGTGGACGTAGATAGCCAAGAGTTGGTGATGATACTCAAGAGTTGGATGATATTAGAGTTAGTAAAGGCTCAAATGGTAGTAGTACTAAACCCGTGAATATGCAAAAGAGGCCAAGGCAAAAAGGTCCAATGGATGTGCATTTTGCTTCTAATGTAGAAAAAATTGTTCAAAGTAGGAAATGCTTGAAGAATGAGAAGCAAACTACGATAAATGAAGCATACAAAAAGGAATTGTAGGAAAAAGCTTATAGAGACATAACTCGATGGATGTATGATGCGGCTATTCCTTTTAATGTTGTTAACCATCCTAATTTTCAAGTAATGGTGGAGTTTGTAGGCCAATATGATGTAGGTTTGAAACCACTTAGCTATCATGAGGTGCAAGTTCCTTTCTTGAGAAAAGAAATTGATAGCAATGAGAAATATGATGAAGTCTTATGAAGAAGAATGGGTTAAATATGGTTGTTCTATCATAGTAGACGGTTGGACAAACAAAAAACAGAGGTCACTCATTAATGTTTTAGTTAATTTCCCTAAAGGTTCAATTTTTCTTGCGTCTATTGATGCTTCTGAATATTCAAAGATTGGAGAGAAAAATGTTTGAATTGCTCGATAGATTTGTGGAGCTTGTGGGGGAGGCAAATGTTGTGCAAGTTGTTACTGATAATGCAACTTCCAATGTGTTTGCTGGTAAGAGACTATCTTTCTTCTCCTCAATCACATTTTTCTTAAAAAATAAAGTTATTTCTTGCATGTTAAATTCACTAATTCTTTAATTTCTTTTGTAGGAAAATTATTGAAAATCAAAAGACTACATTTATATTGGACACTTTGTGCTGCACATTGCCTAAATTTGATTTTAGAAGACATTGGGAATTTGTCTACTTTTAAAGTAATATTGAAGCAGACAATGAGCTTGAATGACTACATTTATGTTTGCCAAAGTGGAGTCAATTTGTTGAGGCATTTCACAGGACAAAGAGACCTTGTTTGGGCTGGTGTCACATGATTTGCTACTACTTTTCTCACTCTTCAAAACATACATAAGCAAAAGTACAATTTAAGAAAAATGTTCATTTCAGAGGATTAGACAAATAGCAAATGGGCAAAAGAAGTTGTTGGAAAGAAGGTAACTAAAATTATCTTGATGCCTAGATTTTGGATCAGTGTTGTGTATATCTTGAAGATATTTGGTCCTTTAGTTGGTGTTCTTAGATTAGTTGATGGTGAAAAAAATCTGCAATGAGTTATATTTATGTGGTTATGGATAGGACTAAAGAAGCTATTATGAAGTCTTTTAATGACAAAGAAGAAAAATACAAGGAAGTGTTCAAAATCATTGATAATAGATGAGACTGCTAACTTCACCAACCTTTGCATGCAATGAGATATTATCTTAATCCAAAGTTCTTTTATTTAAATCCCTATATATCTGAAGATCAAGATGTGATGATGGGTTTCTATAAAACTTTGAAGAGATTGATTCCAAACCATGATGAGCAGGACAAAATTACTAATCAACTCACATTATATTGAAATGTAGAAGGGATATTTGAGATGAAGTTGGTCATTAGACATAGAAAAGTAAAATTTTTCAGCTGAATGGTGGAAATCGTATGGATTATCAACTTTAAATTTGCAAAAATTTGTCATTGAAGTGCTTAGTCTCACTTGTAGTGCTTTTGGTTGTGAACGCAATTGGAGAGTGTTTGAGCATGTAAGTAATTATATTTAATGTTTACTATGTTAGTATGTTCCTTTTAGAAGTAGGACGTTCAATTTATTATTATATATCTTGCTTATCAAATTACTGTGAATTTGTGATATGTTGCAAATTCATAACAAAAAAAGAAATAGGCTCGCTTAACAATATGAAATATAATTTTAAAACTTTTTTTATTAGTTGATGATTTTATCTCTATCCTCTAATATTTTATATAATAATATAAATGACAAAATAATTAGTAAAATACATAATTAACAAAATATAAAAATATGTATAGAAACAAAATAATTTATAATGATATATATATATATATATATAATATTAACAAATATTTGATATTAATAAATGAAATACAAATATAATATATATTATATAAATGACAAAATAATTAGTAAAATACGTAATTAACAAAACATAAAAATATGTATAGAAACAAAATAATATATATATATATATATATATATATATATATATATATTAATAAATAATAATAGTAAAATATAAATAATATTATACTATTAATAATGTATAATACACTAAATAACTAATAAAAATTAACAATATGAAATGTACTTTAAAAAAATTTTATTGCACACTAAATATATATGTACTTACTATTAAAGACAAGAGTTTGAATGTAATTCCATTTTTGAAAATTCAATTAAATAACTATTGTTATGTATACATATGTTATTTTTTTTAAGAACAATACACAATTTAATTTTCTATGGTACAATCTTATAGACAATAAATTATGATATTGTGTTAACTGAATAACTTTGTAACAAATGCATTCATATATTTAGTATTCTTTTTCACAATTTATTACAAATATACTTCTATAAATTTATTTTCTTCTATATAATACACAATTTAATTTTTAAATACTAATATGTTCATCATACTCTATTGTTATCTCAATTTGCATTTCATAATGCATTGCATTTATTACTCAATTTTTTAATAACAATCTTATTAAAATTTATACATCGTTAAAATAAATGATATAGAATAAAAGAACTAAACAATTTCAACCCACAACAAAATTTTTATGATATAAAAGATATTATAGGTTCTTGAAATTTTCTAGCACTTTATTTCATCCATTTTTGTATTTTTGAATTTGCCAATCAAAACCTTATGTAAGTAATGTTATGTAGCTTTTTAATTCAAATTCTATGTGCAATTAAAATGTTATCAGAATATAACATATATCATGTGTTATTAAAGATAACTCAAATTTTGATCTCATGTTTAATATAACATATATCATGTGTTATTAAAGATAACTCAAAATTTGATCCCATGTTTAATAAGTGCGAACTCCTTTTTGTTCCATCTTAAATAATAAAAAAATCTATAAAAAGATTAAGTTAGGTATTAAGTATGATATCCAATTACAGAGAAAAAATCACTTAGATCTAGGAGTTTTTTTTTACATGAATCTTAATTGAATAATAGTACTTTAGGTTTTGGCCTTTGTTCTAATTTTATTTGGATTCAACTTTTTTAAACTTTTAATAAGTGAAATAGAATTTATAATCATGCTTATTCTGAATTTTGTGTTGATTGAGATGGGTATGCATTAATTATATCAAATGGTAAGTAAAATGCTTTTTGTGTTTCATTTGTTTTTATTGAAGTTTGCATAATTTATTTTTGTGAAAAATTATGAGAGGATATATGTTCTTTTAATTGTCATTATAGCCCTTACCTCTTTATCTATCTTTATTTTAGAACTTTCGGATTATTAGAAGTAATTTTCTCTATTTTTTTTTTAACGCAGAAGAATATCAATAAACCAAAAGAAGAAGCTTACTTCACTGGGTGTCTAACAAAACTAATTTGTGGAATTGAGTGTGATTCAAGAAGAGTTCAAAAAGTTATTTATGGACTTGCCTTAAGCTCTAACAAAATATTGTTGATTTTTTAGGTAGTAGTGTTATTTACACAAAGTAATACTTGAGAGTTCAAAAAAAATTAAAGAGCCAAATGGTAGATTTAGGCATTTGTATTTTGTAAAAATGTTAAGCATATAATGATTTGGTTACATAAAAGTATAATATAGGATCTATAGAATACAAAACTTGAGACTGTTTAATTGTTAGCCTATATATTCAATTTTTTTGTAATATTTATATTTGCTTATAAAGATAAATTCTATATTTAAATAACTTCAAATATTACTAATGAATTTCTATCCATAGTAATGCGTGGATATTCCCCTAATGTGTGTGTATGTATATATATATATATATATATATATATATTGCAATCAAAATCATAATGGTCCACTTCAAAATAGTTTTTTTTTAAAAAAAATTTATCTTCATATTTTTATTGTTCACAATGAGGGAAAAAAAAATTGCTAGCCCACAGCCACGGCTCCAAATAAAACGTAAAGCCGAACCCATTTTCCGCCAAAAAAAAAATTACAACAAAAAACAAGCATTGAAAAATTTTATTTTAGTCTACAACATTAAATAAATAATTTTATTTGTCCTATCCAGATAATCAAATAAATGATTTCTAAACTTGTAATGAACTTAGTTACTAAAATTAAGTTAAAAGAAACAATAATCCAATTAAAAATTTACAGGCCATTAACCTGCTATAAAAGATCAATAGAACTAACCTAGCAAAAGCCAAGTAGTGAAAATAATAAAGATTCGCTTGCCAATTTATTCTGGACATATGAAAGTTGAAAATGATAAACACGGTGCGCTAATTTGGCTATGGCAGCCACCTTAATTACTTCTACATGTCATCTACCTCCCCAAGGTTATGCTCTCTTAAAAATTATTATTTGATCTCAACTAAATTGTACAAATTTCACATGTGATGTTAGTAAGATCCAGTGCAGTTAAGACCGCTGATTATCCACCCAAAGAAATGGGGGTGAGGTAAAGAAAGCCACTTTTTCTGTAGAAATCTTTAATGCCATTGTAATGAATCTAGTGCTGCTCGGTGAATCTGTTTGTCTCCAGCTGCCACGACATTGAAACCTGAAAATAAAGCAAGATTTGAATAACCGGTGGCTGCAGATACTTGGAGGTTCACGACATTTGGGATCAACCATGTCAGTGCAAATCAAAATGATGTGACCTTGAAAGACTGTAAACCTACTTGTTGCAAGAGAATATGGAGAAGCATCCCAGCAAAGATTATGTCCTTTCCAATCAGTTATAATACCTCCAGCACCCTCTATCACAGGTATTAGCGCAAGGAAATCATATGGCTGCTGCAAATAAAAAACAATGTCATCATATATATACGCATGAAGTTTATTCAAAGTTCATGCTTCACAAAGTGTGCTAATTACACAACAAGAACACACCTTGCTTGGCAAGATATAACAAAGATGCAAAATCCCTAACTAAATTTATTGTTTAGTGACTTGGACAGTTCTCACAATACTCACCACAACAAGTTTGACACACAAAAAAAGCCTGTTATTGATAAAAAGAGGCACTACAGATTTTTTTTAAGTTATTCATTTGTCGGAAAAGGTTTGCCACCTACTCTTGAACTCAAAAGCTCATGCCAGTTTTTCCATTTTGAACGGTCAGGAACAGCCCTTTATCCTCCATAGAAATAGAGCTATGCAAGTCAAATAGACATCAGTCCAGTCAATAAACACAAAAGCAGAATACGAGCACAACATACCTTGATACCATACTCAATGACAAGATCCACATACCCAGAAGCCAAAAGGGCAAAAGCATAGCAGTCACAGCCATATAATGGCACTTTCACCTGTGAAAAAAAAAATAAAAAGGAATAGTTAAAAATAAATAAATTGAAATACATGATAAAATAATATATTAACATTATAAAGGTGCACTTCAATTGTTCATTGAGAAAAATTGTAGTTAGGTATATGTCTCTAAGGATCAAGCATGGTTACTCTACCGATAAGCCATGGAAAAGAATATATTGAGTGATGCAAGCAAGAATTTGTCCACACTCAGATACCAGTGCTGGGAAAATATACCCAATGGAAAGAGAACAGAAAAATGAAAGGAAACAAAGATAGGCATGTAAAATTCCTCTACATAAAATATGAACTTCAGAACTGATCTGTTATGATATAAAACTACAATGACAATATAATAGAGGTGAGATTAATGCAGATTCTAAATTTGAAACTTAAATGGTTTAGAAGTAGCAGCACAACAGTCCCCTTGTTTGGTTATTCTGTTATTATGATTCTCTTTATACTTCTATTGCTTCTATTTGTACTTCTGTTGCATTAAATGGTTTAGAAGTAGCAGCACAACAGTCCCGTTGTTTGGTTATTCTGTTATTATGATTCTCTTTGTACTTCTATTGCTTCTATTTGTACTTCTGTTGCATCACTGCTGGCACAGAAGTGCATCAAGTAAAATATAGTCAAGAGCATTTTAAACAGATTATACAGACCTTACTTCTAACACGAGCAAATGCCTCTTCACCATCTCCACTGAATAGATGAGGGCTTGTGGTGTACCTAGCCATGGGGGAGAGAAAATATAAAAGTTATAGATACACACTATTCATGTGACTTGCAGGAAAAAGTTATCTATGCTGCCAGAAGAGCAAATGCTTTAATTAAGTCACAAGTTCTAGTGCCTGTAACACAACCTTTTTGTTTCAGTAGAAAGGCAAACAAGACCATGAGAACATACAAATATGCCTGTGATAGATTTGCACAAGTGTGTGTAGACAATTCCTTCCCGTTCAATGTTGTTCTCCTTCCACTTATTCCAATCCATCTTTCCTTAAGTATAGGCTGATCAATAATGCCAAGAATCTGAAAACATTTTTGGCACTTTAGGACGAATACAACATTCATAAAGGTTAAACATGCACTTGTCTGACAAATAAACACTATCATTGTGAGTTTAAATGCTGAGTGAAAGTAAGTGAGCTAGTCATACGAGCCAGTGAAATAGTCAGCTTGCTGTAGTTCCTACAGTATTGTGAGTTTAAATGCTTAAAATACTACACCATGGATTGCAAACCAACTATATTTATAAAGATAAGCAATGATATTATTGATAATTCATAAACAATGCATTAAATAAGCTAATCCCCCAGTTATGTTTCCATAAAAAAAAAGTTCAGGGGGTATAACTCTAGGCACAGTCTTACCTTCACTATTTTGCATTAAGTGGCTGTTCTCTGGAGTTAAACCCAAGGCCAGTTAGTCACAAACTCAAGACTTTCAACATATTAAACAAGATAATTGCCCTCTAAAAGTTATAATCCATGAAGCTAAAGAAATTTAAGCAGATCAATCAGATCTATAATGATGTATTGATAGAAGCAAATAGTAAGCATACAACAAGCTGTTGTCAGGCCCAAAGTTATTGCAAGAATGCTCTTTGCAATAGTTATATCAGAATGAAGACAATCTTGTTTTCTCTATAAATAACAAAAACATGCATAAATTACTCGGTGTTAAGTCTAAAAAGACTGCTGTTCTTTAAATTAAAATGTAGTGAACACATGAATTTCATCCATTCAGAAAGGAAAATGTGAATTGCAATGCTTAATGTCTTATATAACTCAATTTCTTATAGTTTGCCTCGAAATGTTTTGAGGTTATGACACTAATGATCAGATAAGTCAGATCAACTAGGTACTTTTTCATATTTTTGAATCTAAGAGGGGGAAAAAATTTTTCCTCTGAAAAGTCATAAATAAATTCAAACAAATAATCTTCTAGTTCCATCCATGCAAAATACTGTATGTCTGTAACAACCTTATTTTTTCTAAAAATATAACAATTTCACTCTTTGTTTGCCTGAATCCAGAAGGCAGGTAATTCTTACCGGTTTACCCTTGTGCAGTAGAGCAATAAGTGTACCAAACAAAGGTTTACCTGAAACAATTGAAAGTATAAATTACTATTTAAAAATATTCAAAAATCAGAGCTTGATGACAAAACATAATAGGAAAAGATACAGAGAGGCATACCAGTAATAAAACTCTTGGTCCCATCAATTGGATCTAGAACCCAGACATAGTCAGAGAAGCCTTGGGTACACCTCCAGCCATTCTCCTCACCATAACTACCATCACATTTTTTTCCATAATTACAACAATAAGAAAGCAACAATCAAAAAAGTGGGACCATTTTCTTCTTTTTTTAAAAAAAGTACTATATAATGAAAATAAAATATTATTATAAGACTGTCAGCTGTTCTCAATGAAGCAGGTGAAGAGAGTCAGTAAGGGCAACGAAAGTGGGAGGAAAAAAACTGATTAAAATATGAATTATTAAATGACACAAGAAAAATAAAAATTTTAGGAATGTGAGGAAGAGAAGATAAGATAGTGTAACCATACTGTGATGATGTTGCTCTAAGTTGGCTCGAAAAAGAAATAATAAATCTTTTTACTTATAGTTAAAATCAAATAAATATTTTAATAATTCTAATGTTTTAAAAAATTAAAAATGATAGAAATTTTATTTCGATTAATTTTTTAAATTATCTATTTTAATGAACTGATTCTTAGTTATTAGAATTATTATATATGAACATTATTCTTACCGTTAAAAAAAAGAAGAAGAAGAAGAACACTAACCCAACAACAAGAACAATTAAATTATAAAATATATCCAAATAATTATTTTGCAATAACAATTAAATTATAAAATAATTATTTTTTATCATTATATAATCCAATTATATATATAGATATTTTCTTGAATAAAGGGTAAAATTAGAAATTTATGAAATTAATATTTTCTTTTTTTCCATATTTTACTTTTGAAACAAAAAAAAAATAAATTTATTTTTTCCCTTCCTTTTATCTAAATATGAAAAAAGAAAAAAAAATTATTTTCCCAATCTTATTTTCTTTTCTTCTTACACCATCTTCCCACAAACATAGTGTTCACTTCAAGAACTGCAGGCATCCGCAGTACCTGCACTTGGTAGCATTCAATATCATGTTTGATGCTTTTTTATGATATGTAAACAGAATTTTTTCGAATAAATATAAAAAATAAATAAATTTTATATTTAAATTTTAAATATATAATTAATTAAAATAATATATAAAAAAATAAATATAAATTTAAATAAATTTTATATTTAAATTGTGAGTCAAATACGATTCAATATAATTATTATTACAATTTTTTAACATATAAAAAATAAATTAAAGAAATACAAAATATAAAAATTGAATACAAAAATAAATAAATTCTGTATTTATTATAAAAAAAATCAAATGCGACCTTAAATGCTAATAGTATCGCATACTTTTTAAAATATGATGCAGAGATTTATTTATTTATACATTTTACATGGTGTATTTAGAGTACTTAAATAATATTATTTAATAAATCATATTTTTATAAAAAATATAATATACTCTCCATTCTTAAATATAACATGTTATATTATACATAATATAATTTACAATTTAATTCAATTCTCTTAAAAAGTTAAAATTCAAACCAAAAACAAATTAATTTAATGCACACCCCAGCTTCACGTAACATCATCATTGAGTTAATATAATTTCAGAGTTATTTCCCTATTAAGCGTTTAAAATGGCCCTACCTAAGAAAGTTTATCGTCCAATCATTGTAATGAGTAAAGGAAAATTCCTCCATTGTCACACACTCATACAGTTGACAAAAAAATTATTCAACTTCTTATGTTTTGGCGGAAGAAATTATATATGAACTTTTTAGTTTTTAATTTATTCAATACCTAACTTTTATTTTAAACCTATTAAATGATAAAAAAAAACTTATGGTAATTAGTTTGACCTCAAAATTCTATTTTACTTAATTATATTTATCATATAGAGAAATTTTAATTTACTCAGTCGATTACAAATAAATCATATTTTCTGTAAATTAGTTGGAAAATATAAAATCAAAATCAGTTCCCCAAAATAATTATTTCTAAAATTAAATTCAGACCAAATTAGTTTAATATATAATTATTTATTTATCTCTAGCTAGCTATCATGCATATTACAGGGCACCATTTTGTGAACCAAATGAAACCTGTTTTTATTACATTGGGACAAGAAATTTACAAGAAAATTTGACACTCCTTTTCCTTCTACATTGAAATATATCAATTGATTGGGTATGCAGACCAAACATTATTTCAAACTACATCACACGTAACCCAAAAAAAAAAAAAAAAAGAGGCCTGCTGTATTCACATCATCCCAAGTCTACACTAAGCAAGAATACTAAATTACATAGTTTCACCTGTACATATAGTTTTAATGGCTATGGTGGCCAGGCAACTTTTCTTTGATCTTCTCCATCACACTCTTCTTCTCATGATGTTCATGGCGTTCTCCTCCTGGAGCAGTTGAAGTAGTTGTGATGGAAACACTTTCTGTGTGTCCATGCTCTTCCTTGTGCTTGCTGCCTGTTAATTTCTCCTTTATTTTCTCTGTCAGTCCCTTCTTCTTCCTTCTCCCACCTCGGCCATCGTCCTCAGACTAAAACAATAACAATTATTATGTACTAAACGAACAATTACAATGTCGTAATACTCAATTCAAAGACAAAAAAATTGATGCTTAATATAGTATATCAAATGAAAATGTTTAAGAGCAAAAGAGTATTCAAGCTATTTATGCAGTAAAAAACTGATACCACTTCGACACCATTGAGCAAAGTTTTTATGTTACTGGTGTTTAGTATTCAGGTAATGATATACGTATATGTTAACTCACCGAGCTAGAGCTTGAACTACTTGATTTTTCAACCTCTCTAGAGCTCTCTTCCCGCTGCTCTTCTTTCTTTTGCTTTTCCTCATCACCATCACCACCATCACTCCCAGGCTCATGGCCAGAGTCGTGAGTAACATGGCTGGCAATGGGCTCACTCTGTTTGGGTGCAACCTCTGTGCCAGTACTGGCCAAAAGGCCAGTAGCTGGCACATCGCTTCCAGCTATGGTGGTTCCAACGGTTGAAGGTTGTGAGGCGACTATGCCAGTGATCTGCACCAGACTCCCATGTTCACTGGTTAGTTGAACTGGGTTGCCATGTTCATCCGTCAGTTGAATATGGTTTCCATATTAATCTCTTAAATCAGACATCCTATCTTAATTTTTTCTGATATACTCAAAAACAAGCAAAGACAGACATGATATGTTGAAAGAGAGAGGATTGCAAAGAGGGTACGCAGCCTTAAAGCACGTGCATGGATATATCGCAGCGGTGGAAATCAGAATGTCGTCATGCACGAAACTAGGTCTGAACACGTGGTGTTAGGTATTTTGACACGTTAACGGGGGCAAGTGTGACTCAGCTAAGTAACATGTTTTAGGGTCTAATGACCTCTTTGACCTCTGAATCTATACCTTTGAAATCATTTTACCTCTTATATTTTATTTAAAATTTTTTTACTTTTAAATTTATTTATTTAAAATAATTTTGTGCATTATATTTTGTTTAAAATTTTTTTACGTCTAACGTTAATATAACTTAATTATACTATAATTTTAACGGTAAAAAATGATTTCTCTTTATTCAATTTTTTATATCATTTTGATTTAAATAATTTATATTCATGTCAGTTAAATTAATTATTATATCATAAAGACTTATATGATTAATTAACACTATCTTTAATAATTATAAATATGTCATGTTATATTAATATTAGGAGCAAAAAAGATTAAAAAAAATGTAATGAATAAAATTTTTCAAACAAATAAATTTAAGGACAAAAAAACTTTAAATAAAATATGAAAGACAAAATTATTTTAAACACATAAATTTAGAGATAAAAATGATCATTAATCCCATTTCGCAGAGTGTGTGATAAGTAACAGTGATCAGTTCTCATCCAGCAAAGCTAGTGGATCAATTCATGGTACAATAAACATCCAAACGCAATCGTCTTTACTACACCCAATTGAGATATATTGCTAACATCGCAGATCAGTTAGTTTAAGCTCCAGACACCTTCTAAATCATCTGGGCCAGAATGGATTTAGATAGGATTGTCATGTAGGCCTTCCATTTTGCTTGATTGTTTTTGGGTACATCCACAATTTTCTAAAGGAGAATGAAATGACAAGATTTGAAATGGAATGCTAGGAGAAAATGTTGGGATTCTATCTTTTTAATGAAAGCAATCGATACATGTCCTCTTGCTCTCATTATGTGAAACCCGTCTTCAAAATTTTCAAAAAGCTCCTTGTTAATGTGAGGAGTAACGTGAATTGTTTTCATCAGTGCGTTAAAACAAAAATATTTTAAGATTAGTTTTACAATTTGAACCATCGACCACACACTCTTATGAAAGAGTGAAACTTGTATTGAAGGGAAGGAGGGCTATTTCCCTGTGATAATTACTCCCCCGTGAACAGGAAATGGCAAGCACTATTTCTTATAGAGTTGCATGTCAAGAAAACAATATGCTTGAATAAATACGTCCGCTGCAACATTGCCTAGTCACTAGTAAGTCGTTAATGAAATCCGCAACTCATCAACAATAATTCCCAAGAAGAGTGGTGAATTTGATAGTTGCCTTATCATGAATGAGAGGTCTTATAGTCATACCACATTCATTTGGATCAATTCACGAATTGTCTAAAGAAAAAAAAATCTGTACAATATAAGAATATGATCACTAGTATGCATTTTCAATCTACTAAAATTTCCACAATCAATATAGAACTTCCTATGACATTCTTACTTTTCTTTACAGTGTAACTTCAACAGCATTAATCACAAGTTAATGCTGTTGACGTTTCAGCATGCGTATGAAGGTACAGATGTTTCTAAACCAAGCTCAACACTTTGATGTCGTGTGCCCGTGGCACCCACAATCCCTTTTCCAATGCAGAGAAGGTGAATAACTGGAATCTGTATGCATAAAACTAATGATCAAGTCCCAAGACTTCGACATTCACAAAACTAGCTTGATTATGTAGAAAAACCTTCAATTAATGATTTCAACTTGCGCTGATGTATCTATAAAATAAATGATGGTATATATATTTAAGGATCTGAAGAACAATCTTTTCATTATGTTGAAGACAGCTTTCAGTGAGTCATACTGACAAAAGCAGTATATGTATGAGATGGACATGCTCACCTCTTACTGGCCAGAAATAAACCTCACCCCTTCACGGACCTCGTCCAGAAGAAGCCCTTCTTTTTTATTACATGGTTCTCTCCTAAGGACTTGCTACCCTTTGATCCAAATGAGAAGTGTCGTTTCAAGAATGGTTTAGCTAAGGAGCTCTTCATGCTGGAACTGGAGGACATCCTAGGACCCTTCTCTTCAAGTCCACTACCTTTTAGGCCATCAAACATGACAGAGTCACCACTAAGATGGCTGTCCACAACTCGATTCCTTAATCTCTTGTTTCTTGCCTTCAACTCCATTTCCGCTTTGAAAGCTTTTTGAGACAGCTTATGAGTCTGCTTCTCCCCTAAAGTACAAATGGGACAAGGAGGATCATATTTGCTAATTTCAGGTGTTAGTATCTCCAAACACTCGGCATGATAAACATGCCCACATGTTAGAACAGCAACAACTGAAAGCTCATTACTCAAAACAAGCTTCTGGTTGCTCCATAAGGATTTCTCTGTCAACAGTTTTGAGCAAATTCCACATGTTTGAAAATCAACAGAGGGAGAAGCTGATATTTGACCACTGGATCTGGTTTTCTCATGATAGAAGCCCAAGGAGTCATTGTCAAATGACCACCTTTCTCTATGAGAAGGGGCCATGAGCTCAGAAAATGCGTGCATTGAACAACCATCCGAAGACCCACCATGGGATCCTCTTGTTGATTCATTGCTCCATGAGGGGACTGAGGACCTTTCTTCAGGAACTGAGAAGCTGTTTGATGACTTGAATTCTGGAATTTGGCCATCAGAAACTTGCCCCATTAACTGATGCTTGGAAGAATGCTGCGGCCAACTTGGCACAGTTGAACTAGCAGGATGCAGATGACCTTGGGATGATACTGGAGATGTCATGGATGAAGTTGAAGGCAAGGATACCTTTGTGGGAGATTCAACCGAACCTGTTGGGGATTCTGTTGACTCCTTCACCTAGAAGTGAAAAGATTCAAGGAAAAATGTCACATTATGGGAAAAGGAGAGTCAAAGAATGTCAAACCAACTTTGGAAGCTCCTTCGCAAGAAGTTGCTCTACCTGTTCCAAACTTGTGTCCATTGAGACATTCCTTGAGACTGATCGATCTGCTATACGTATAAAATAATATCAGACTTCCATGTCAAGCTTACCAAGATAAGGTAAAAAAAGGTATATTGCATTAAGTGGCACTTTGTCAAGACTATTGTTCAACCATGAAACATACACACCAACAAAAAGTGCACATTCATAACTACATAGTTGATCAAAAAGTGGTGATAAAAGAGGGATCGATAATCTAGTCAGGAAAAGTTGGTGAAAAGAAGTCCATGCTCTTAAGATGGACATGGTGCATAAAGCTATAAATGGACAATTAATAATTCTAAGAAACAATATGGACAAAAAATGAAACCTACAGAGATATTGCTATATTCAGAAATAGCTAGTTCATTAAAAGGCCAAGATGGAAAAGGAATCAAGAATCTAGTCAGAAACAGTTGGTGAAAAAAGTCCATGCTGATGAGCTGAAGATAGTGCATCAAACTATAAATATAACATTCATAATTTGTTTGGGAAAAATGTAGGAGGGTGGTACATAAGAGGGGCAGAAAAGGAGATGAAAAATGAAGGGGTTGTAAATTATTTTCTCCACCCTTGTTTGGGCAATAAAAGGGGAAAAGGAGGTAAAATTTTAGAACTATTTTTCTTCAAGAAGAAAAATACAATATGGCCCTCATTTTTTCAATTGAAAAAATAAATTACGACAAAAAAAAAAAAGTAAATACAAAAACTTTCAACACATTCAATTGAAATTAAGGTGAAAGATGTTTCAGGTATCAAGATAAGAATCTCTGCATTTTGCTAAGCCCACTCTCTTTCTACACCTTACCAACAAGCGAATAATAGGAATATTCTCCCATTTGCTCTTCCCCTTCTTTCACCCCTTCCCAAATGATGGCTTAATAGTACCAAAAAAACAATATGGGAAAAAAAACAGCCTTAGAGCACAGAATATTATCGTGCATAAAGACCAAAACAAAATTTAATAGTTCAAGAAACAAGATGGAGAAAAATGACATGTATAAGGTGCGTAATGCAGTTAACTACAATCGTAAAGCTTCCAGTTGTGCCAAGAAAGTACTTCTCATGCAGCAACTAGGGCAGCACCTAGGCTCCCTCATCTCGGTTTGTTTGACATGCAAAGACTTATCCCATTTGTGGAACTGGTTTCAAATTTAGACCGAAGTTCAGATAATTTATTTAACAAGTGAAGCAAACTGACTGCGATATTGTTGAAATTCAGTTCATTTGCAAACTGAGCCAATTTGAGCTTATATCTTTCTCAATAGATTTAAACTACAAATGAAACCTTTCATAAAAAGTAAAATAAATTATAATTTTAGTTATAATTAATCAAAGTTGTTCTTTTTAACATTATAGTAATGGTAAATCTGCAACTTCTATGAATTGTGCCTATGCTACAACTAATTTAACATAGTTTTGGAAATCAAAGTTATAGAGTTCTAAAATATGACTTCATGTAATTAAAGATAAAGCCAAATTACTAATTTATTTGTACAAATTTTCTTCAGGTACATCAAAAAAATAAATCTTGATGGGGAAGGGGGTTGTCAAGGTTTAAACACCTAACCTCCTGCATTACAAGGCCGGCACTCGACCAATGAGCGATGGTGCATGTACAGAAATTAATTCCTGAATTTAATCAACCTGAGCTTAATTCTTGAATTTAATCAAGCTGACTTCATTGAGCTCAAACTCCAAATGACTACTCAATAAGCTTTTGAGCTTGGCTCATTGATCTTAATAAACAGAATTAAGTCGCTTTACTTGACTCCAGTTTTGAGCAGTTTGACTTATTTGAAGTCCTCGCAAGAATCCTAAGGAAAAAAAGGGGCAAAAAGGATTCCTACTCTTTTCCTTAATCCTAGAGTAAGACTGCTCCTCTCGCAATTTCAAAGACGCCATTCAAAGAACTGAACAGCACTCTTAATTGCATTTAAAGAAAGGCCACCAGTCATTGTCATCGGAAGTTGATCCACAACAGCTCTCATTAAATATGGCAATAAATCAAGCAACCTTTTAATGCTTCATATAGAAGTTTGGGCCTAAATTATGTGCCTGTTAAAACATTTCTTACTTCTTCTCTGCGTTATGCACATGAAGTTTTACACTTCATAGTTCATACTTCTGTAGCAATTTAGCATTCTTAGTTTTGTCACAGAATGCAGTATATGCAATCTCAAAGGACTAAAATACAGAAAATCTTCCTCTTTAGGATTCAATCCCCAGCTAGCAAATATAAGAATTTGGATAATGTTCATAATAATAAATCTGATAATTCCAAACTCCTTACCAATTAACTTTACCAGGTAAATGAGTCCCCTATGATCAATAGCTTAACCTTTGTAACCATGTGCTCCAAAAAAGTTCATTGTCAATAACCCTCGTGTGTCACATGCAAGCCCAGACCTGAGGTAGCATGGATCGCTCCAATATATGGAACAGAACAGAAAAATAAAACTTTCACTATAACATAAACGAACATGGTAAAGTAGAGGTAGGCTTCCGCGGATAGCTTAATTGGAACAAAATACTCTTGTGCAGAAAATTTAAATAGGTTTTACGTAATGTGGTCTGCCTATGGTTAAAGACTTGGTTCCCATAATCAAAATTTAAACAAAATAATGATTAACGAGAAGTGCTATGTGGCAATTGAGTATTGGCAGCTTCTAGAATTGTAATCAAGTCCTTGCATACAATTGCATCTCTCTTCTTTGACATACAGTTTAATCTCAGATATTCCATGACATGAGTTTGTTTGCTGGAATGCCCATTTTAGTGTTCCAGGTTAATAATAATCCACTATCTGGATCATTCACTCCAGTACAATATAGAGATGTTTTTTGGTAACCTTGAACTAAACTACAGTTGCCTCTCAGCCTTGCCCATGATGCCAGTCTTTCTTTGCATAAATTTGCATTAAATCACACAGCTAAGTCCTTTTCAAGCACTTGCTATTTCTCATGTCTGACTCTATATGCATTGGCAGCATTTCCCTTAGAATTTCATTTCATACTCATTATGATAAGGTTTTGTTTGTTAGCCTCTGATAAAAGTTCAAGTAAGTGATATATCTGTCTGTTATCTTTATGCAACAATAAAAACTATACTGCTGACATCCAAGTTCCCAACAAGGCACCTCCGTCAACCATTGCTGAAGCATATGTCTCTAGGCTAAGTAAATAAACAGTTAAGCACAAAAGTATTTAGCAAACATGTTACCTTAAGAACAATATGGCAATCCTTTCAAAAATATGTTGCAAGTTTGCAACAGTATGTGAAATATATCAATTAAAATTAAGAACTCCATCCATGAGTAGCTTACCTGAAGCAGGCGTCCTCATATGTGCAGTAGTACCTTCAGATATTGGGGATTTCTGCCATGAACGTCTCCTAAAACTATCCAAGGGACTTCCTTCTTCTGATGCATAAGCTGATTCATATTTAATATCTGGTCCATCATTCCTACTATTTGCACCTGACAGCCAAGTTATGGAAGTCTCTTCCCCAGCTACTCGGCCCCTGTTATCCCATCTAAAGCTCCATGTTGGTGAATGCCGAATATTCCTATGCACGATCTCACTACTTGGTCCACTTACTATATTTTTATCTCTAGCAGCAACACAACAAGCACCGCCCATGCTAAAGCACCCACTGTTGCAAAGCTCCAATAGAAATCCCAAAAGTTTTTACTCACATGTCCTAAAACTCAAAACACAACTTAAGATCCAACACCACCACTTCAACTGGAGAATAGTATTGCCTCTCTGCAATTCAAGAAGGGGACAAAAGCCCATAACTACAATGTTAACCAATTTGATAAGCAGAAAATCATATATAAAAAAAATAACCATGCTAAAGAATTCCAACTTAAAACATAAAATTAAGGAAAATACTTCCTAAATCATAACACCCAAAATTATAAAGATCCAATTCTTTTAATCCTTGGTAAATAGTAAGTTTTTCTAGTTTGAAGAAGCTGAGCGTGAAAAAGGGTAAAAAAGAAATCCCCGATTCTCATACCTCAAAACGCTACTGATAGCTGACACTAAAATTAACCACCTCCACAGCAAATTCACACTAAAACCCAGAATAAAAAATCCTGATTGCAAAAGGGTAAGTGAATAAGGCAAGCTCACTCAATTTTGAGAAGATTATGAAATTATAAAATTTTCAGGCTCGAAGCTAAAAATGAAGGGGGGAAAAAAACAATCAGAACAAGAAAATTCAGAACTTTCAAAGTCAAAGCACTTCATCGACGGTCAATAATGATCACAAAGCTGAAATTCAAAGATTGAAAACCAAAATTTGTTCATTTAACAAAGCAAAAAATTCAAAGAAAAAACGAAAAACAAGAACGAAACTTCTCTTCTTTCCACACTCACTGCTCCACCACCAAACCAACCCCACCAACCAAACCCACTTTAAAAAATAAAATAAATATATAACAAAATAAAAAAAAATAAAAATAGGGGGCAAACATAAAAGGGACCGAAAATCAAATCAATCTGCCACTATTTAGGGAAGTGCAGAAGAGTGAGTCCCAATCCAAAAACCCCTAAAATTAGAAACAACAGATCAAACTCTAAAATTCATTACACATGTCAAAAATAGATCCAATTTTTTCGCCGAAAACCCAGCTCAATGAGTCAACAAATTCACAATTAAATTAAAATCCCCGAAATTATGAAAAAAAAAAACTGACCTGATCGACCCAGAAAACGTTGTCGTTTCTATATATATACAGAGAGAGAGAGAGAGAGAGATGAAGATTTTTCTAGAGAGAGAATAAAGAGAGAGAAAGAAGGCTGCTGCTGCTGCAGCTGAGTTCTTTGTTGCAGAAAGAACGGAGAGAAAAAGAGAGAGAGAGAGAGAGAGAGGGAAAAAAAGAGAGAGAGGTCGTTTTTCAAGGCTTTACTTAACTCCGTTAGATTTTGTTAACGGAGTTAGGTGACCTACGTCGTCTTGCCACGTAAACTCGTTAAAGTTTTCGTTATATTCGCGGTAAATTTCAAATAATTTTTTTTAAAAAAAAAGCATAAAGCGAAATTCTTTTCTCGTCTAAAAAGCTTTAAAAAAAAAAAGAAAAAAGAAAAAACAGTGAAGCGCTTAAACGAGTAGTACCTTAGTCTCGCTTTCGGCGCTTCCCCGATTGTACTCTTGTCCTTTTTCGTCTTTCTGAGTTTTTTTTAAGAAAAGGAGAGAAAGAGTGATGCCTTATGCAGTACGCGGAGTGCGCAGTACGCATGCCACGCTTTTCACGCTACAAGAAAGTATCAGTTTGTGGTGTTGGAGGGAGGGTCAAGAGTCATAAAGATTCTTGGAAGAATTTTAAAAGTCTAATATTCTTATTTAATTTTGCTACTATAATTTTTGGATTATCTGTATTTTTTATTCTTCTTCTAATTAATGCAACTGGGCCAATGTCTAAATATAATAAAATAGATATATCTAACAAGTACCGGGGTTAATTACAATCCTTGTATTTTATTTGCATTTTTTTGTAATATGGTTGTTAATAATAAGTTTATGTAATTAATTTATCCAATAATAAAAACTAATGAATACTCTTTTTGTCTAATTTTAATAGCTATTTTTTTGTTTCACCCAAAAATATGGGTCATTTTTTTTAATTGTTGATTTAATGATTAAGTGTCTAAAATTATCTTCACTAGTTAACATAAATAATGGTACTATAATTATTTTTTTACTCTCTTAACTTTGAAATTATATACTATACAAATTTTTATTTTGAGTTTCAATCTATAATACTTTTTATTTAAATCTCAAAAATTATGTTACCTTCATCATTACTATTTATAAATGAGGTGGCAAAATTATTATTCACTGCATTAAAAAGACTATTAAAAGTAATTTGGTCAAAAAACAGCTAAAAATAATGATATTAATTGCAACAAATTGAATTTTTTTAATCTTGACAAATGGAGTATTTATGCTTTATAATCCCTTAATTTAATCTTTAATATCAAAGTATATATGCCAATAAGTAAGCTCTCATCTCTCTCTTAAATTTTCTCTTTAAGATTTTCCTTTTATTAGTTTTACTTTGAAAGCGCAGTTGATTAATCAATAGTCTTCTCTTTTTTTTCTTTCTTTTTTATTTTATTATTTTCAATAAAATCATATCTGTTATTTTATTGAAGAATATATCTTTTATTTTTCTTAATTTTTCTATTATGTAAAATCGTATATACATTATAGATGTTTTATTTCTTTTTATGAGTATTTTCTTCTCCTATTTTGGGATATCTTCTCTCTATATAGATATTATTTTATATTTTTTAAAATAAAGTTGGTGTGTGTTGATTTTAAAATATTATTGATCTACTCTATGCAATAATAAATGATTTTTCAATATAAAATAATTTTATTAAAGGCTCCATTTAAAATGATGTTATCAAATCAAAATAATTTTAGAGTTATGCAAAAGGTACATTAAATAGTGAGTTGAATTATTTAAATCATTATGTGAAATTTAATCATCGATTTTAATTGTTAATATCTCGAATTATATATGTTGTATGATTATTGAAATGAAGGAATAATATGTTTTTCATTAAAAAAAATCCAATCTTGAACATCAGTCCATTGATATTATTTTATTGAGGTATAACTCAAAAATACTAACTAATAGAACATGCTTGTATTTTGGGGTTGAAATTACTAAGTATAAGAAATGGGTTAAGTGAGATATACATAAATAAAAATGACATATTGACTTAATCTTTTTCTTTTCTTTGGTTAAATGCGATGCCAATTCTGCAACTTGTAATTCCGACTCAAGATACTAATAGAAGATATACTCGGTTGTGAGGTTGCTATGATGGCAATAGCTGTAAGAAATGGGTTAAGTGAGACATAAATGAAATTACACATTTTCCACAAAAATAAAAAATAAAAAAGACAATGACTTATATATATAGTGTCAATGCTACAAAGTGTGATTTTCAGCAAGGCATAATGTTATATTCTAGACTTCACCGTGTGCTATCATATTATTATAAGCACTTAGTTTAATTTGCAAATTTTGTTTAGATTTTTTTCACAAAAAATTTTGAATGATGGCATAAATAGATTTCTCTAAGGTGCTTAGTGACTTCTCTACTTAATTTAATTGAATTATTCATTTTGTATTTTAGTGACTATAGCTTTGTTTTTTTTTTTGGAAATGAATATATATATATATATATATATTCATTTACAAAAAAGAAACAAAGCTATATTCACTAAAATACAAAATGATGCTTAATTTAATTTAATTTAATTTATTCATTTTGTATTTTAGTGAATATAGCTTTGTTTCTTTTTTGGAAATGAATATATATATATATATATATTAGAAATGCTTTCACATTTTATATGAATAGCTATGGAATGATTATTTGTGGCTATTGATGTCCTTTAGCTGTCATTTTTAGATCCGTATAAATGCTATATTCAAAGTTGAAATTATTAGCACATCTTATTCTGATATTGCTATTTGTAATTTATTTTGGATTTATTTTTCCCCACTATCATATTCGTCTAAGTTGAGATTATAATCAACCAAAGCATATTCATTAATAGCTTTCCAATTGCTTTAAGCTATTGTTAATATCTTGCATGCTTTAATTCTAATAAATTTTGTTGCATTATTGGAGATCATTATCATGGCAGACTTTTTCACCATGATTATGGCAGCGTTGCTATGTTTGTGATGGATTTGATGCTCATTAAATTTGACTATTTTAAATTTAAACTCTCATATTTATTTTTATTGGGCTTCTCACACCCTAAACTCTTGATTGAACACTAGATCCACTAAAATTAACAAGAGATTAACTAAATCTACTCATTTTTCTTTGGGATCTCAATTTGTATTTTTCAAGCTCACAAAGATCTATTTGATATCTCATTCTTTTGTAAAATGATGTATATACTTATTTTTATAGCATGTCCAAAATGAGTGATGGTAGAAAAACTCAAACGCAATTTTGATAATGGTTGAGTTAAGGTTAACTCATGAAAAGCTAATTGAAATTTTAGCCTAGATGATGGTTATTTCTTGCAATTAGTGTTTCATTTAATTTTTTTCTTGTCATGAATAAGTCTAAAAGTTCAAGAGTCATAAGAGATACCTTTTGAATTTCAAGAATTTTCTTTCTACTCTCTTATATAGTTGTTAATAATGACAATATATATTTCTAAACTATTAAAAACAAAGAGGGCTTCAACGACCTAAAGCTTAAGAATAAAAGTGCATCTTGAATTCAAAGCAATAAGTTGTAAGTAATTATTGTTTATTACAATGTTCATTTTTATGTTGTATTATAACATAATCACGCATCATGTCATATAAGTATATATAATTATAAGGTAATTATGACCATTAAAACATTTAAATAAGAAGTACTTGCACATGTTATACATTACTTAAAGATCATTGTTAATGATGTTTGCCTAAACTATGTGATATATTTGGTGTCGTTGAGAATAATTTGAAATTCTCCTAGCTAAGTTATGACTATGATAAGAATGAATTAAACCAAAAGTAACTCATGCATGCATTGGCAAAGGTTAGAATTGATCTCCCCAGCCTCATAATGACTAATTAAGGATAAGAGAGTAGGAAGAAAACCCTACCATATGTATCTCCTCCTCTTTTGCCACCACCGCCTCCCCCTTACCAAAACCTCAATCAATCCTAAAAACCTCCATTGGTACTGAATGGAGGAAGAAGTTTGTTTCAATTTTTATCGATTATCTCCCATTTAATATTAATCAAGTTGACCTTAGACAAACCTTCAGCAGTTTTAGAAGAGTTTATGATGTTTTTATCCCAATCAGGATCAAGAGGAATCTTTGGTACATGTACTGTTTTGTTAGGTTTAAACTTATGAAGGAAACGTGCACTGCTATTGACAAACTAAATGGTGTCTTCCTCTTTAACCAAAAGATCTTAGTCAAATTAACAAATGGTTCTAGGAACTAGGCTGGTACTAACCTTCCACTTCAAAATAGAGTATCTCCAGCTCGCACGCAACCTGCACAAGGTAACCTTTCCTTTGTAGAGATTGTCAGGGATAATCACAAAAGAATTAGCTGCCACATGCAAAATAAGCCTTCTATAGCTTTTTGAATACAAGTTCGGTGATAGAGACTCTGATTGGTTAAAATTCTATTTGGTGGTATATGTTGTCGATATTAGAACTATCCTTAATGTTAAGTTAGTGTTTAAATCACATGGACTGTGTTGTTATGATATTAAGCCTTTAGGGGGAAAAAGTATACTGATTGAATTTCTAAATGATAAAGAGATGGAGGACTTCCTAGAGTATAACTCTACATGGTTAGGCAACCATTTTGATCTAATCAAACAATGAGAGAAAAAAGATACTCCTTGTAAAAGAATAGTGTGGTTGTGTTGCGAATAAGTTCCCTTTTGAGCTTGGAATGAAAAATTCTTTTCTCTTATCATTAGTCAGTCGGTTAGTTTCACCTTGAAGAGCCTAGAATCTAAAGATAGAAGACTACATGATACAACTAGGTTCCTTAACGCTACAGCTATTAGAGATTTCATCTCAAAAGCAATTAACATTAAGGTAGTTGGGGAAGTTTATCTAATTTTCATCAATAAGGAATATGTTCCCATTCTGTTGAGCGATGATAAGTCAAGTATGACAAACCACCATCCATGGCTACCGAAGTCCTCAGGTGGTTGTACCAGTTACCTCAACCCTTTTCCTTCCAAATGCAAAATTGAATCTTTAATCCATGCAAATGTCTAAAAAATGAATTTTGTTCACCTAATCACAAACTCTAACAACCTGGATAACACTCGCTTTATCCCCTCCCATATTTTTTATTCCTTTATGGACATCATTAAGAAACAACCACCTACAACTGATCTTTTCTAGAGCCCAATAAGGCGATACCTCCCTCTATACCTAAATATGTCAGTTGTCTTCCCTATCTTTCTTGTGAACCTTGCAAAGATCATCTGACCCAACCTTTTACCCATATGTCCCTACCTTCTTCCCTCCCACACGAGCCACCCTTTTTTTTAATTGGGACGAAAGCCTTAACCCAGTTTATAAACACTAAGACAACTCAACTAAACTCTGTTAACCCCTCATTCCCTTTTAACCTAAACCCATCTAATATTTATGAGCCCAACTCTAGTCACGAGTTTGCTAAGCTTCCTATCAAACGCTCTCATTTCAGTAAGACAAAGTGCAACAAAAGAAGGGGTCGCTATTCCCTCCCTCTCCACTTTAAAAAGATAAGTTTTCTTTTGAAATTTTTGTCTCGCCTCCCTAAAACCTTTCCCTTACTTCAAAACTCAATCTCTGAAGGTGGAATTGACAATATGAACAAGATCATTATTAGCAGTTCTTACCCTGTCTCTCCTTCCAATATGTTCTCTTTTTCATCCCTCAAATCATTACTACCCTTTGCCTCTTATCATAATCCCCACCCATCATGGAATACCTTTGACCCTAACCATGCGGAACCTTTAGAAACTTGGCAAGTGGGAGAACAACTGGGTCTCTTTGACTTTCATAACAAAGATGAAGTCTATTCTAAACTAAAAAGATCATCCATAGAGATGATAGATTTTCTAGTAAGTTACTTATCTAATGAAGATTCTGGCTTAGAATTTGTTAGACTAGGTTATTCAAACCTAAGTCAAGACTCTCATTTGATCTTGACAGTATAGATTGAAAGTTCTAATGTCAATTTTAAGTGTTGTTTTTAAAGTTTATAAGAGTTATCTTGTTTGAAATTCAAAATCTTTAACCTTGTAAAGTTCATCCAAATTAGTGGTGTGTATATTCTAAATCGCGACTGTGAATCAGTCACAAGAATGGATGAAGCTAAGGTAGAGAAATTCACAGGCGAATTCGTAGCCGCGACTTAGCCAAAGGAAGTGAGTTTGAGTCACAGAGGAATTTGCGATAGGTATCGCGACCGCGAATTTCATAGTGACAAAGGAGGGAACCAAAGCCATAATCACAGTGTGTCAAGTGTCCTAGGTATTCGTTGAAGATCAAAAATCACGAGAGAGAATATACGATCGTGACTGCAACTTAAAGAGTTAAAGTTTCCTCACCAAATATAGGAATTCACAATCTCAGTCGTGCCCATGACAAAGCAAACTCATGACTGCAAAGTTTTAGATCCATTAAAAAGACCAACGACTACTTTTCTTAGACAACCAATGGATAACTGACACGTGGACTAGCCGTTAGACACAAGACGAGGTTCTTGCCGCAATTTTTGGCTCTTTAGTACAAATTAGAAATTCGCAACTGCGAAATGCTAGTGGCGACCGCGACTTTCGCCTTACAAGCATTTAATGCTAAATCTATCTGGCACATCTTGGAGATTTGTTGATAGTTTTAAAGTAACGTCTCTTTAGTAGATATGGGCTATAAATACTCCACCAAATTGATGTTAATGCAAGAGGATAACCATTGATATGTGCCAAAACTCTTGCCAAGTTATTTCTCAACTTTAATTCCTTATTTATTTGTACATAGTTTAGTGTGAGCCTAAACACTAAGTTGAGTGTGAGTTTGTAAAACACTAGAGATTGAGTGAAATACCCAATTGGTGAATTGAGGAGTGCATGTAGGGTTGGTTAATACTCGAACTACTATAAAAATCTTGTGTTCATTCTTCTCCTACCCTTTCTCTAATCTTTCATTCTTGTTTGTTTCCTCTAAAATCAAAAGTTCAAATTTGTCATCAATTCAATCCCCTTTCTTAGTGCACTAGAGCCAACAAAATTTAAGAGGCCTAAGAGCTAAAAGGCTAAAAAATCGACAGTTAAGAAATTAATAGTGAATAAAAAGGTTGAGTTTTTATCTTTGCTTGAAACAAAACTCAACTCAATAGATGTTAACATTATGAACAAACTTTAGGGCAACATTGATTGTGATTGGGTTGTTGTAGATGTTATAAACAATGCAGGGGGCATTTCGGTGTCTTGGAATAAAGGAAGTTTTTTACCTCTATGATTACTAAAAGTTCAAATTGGGTAGCAATTGAGGGTAATTGGGTCTCTCCATTTTTTAGATGTACAATCATTACTTTACATGGCCTCGATAATGAAAGGGATTGTAATGCGCTTTGGAATGAGATGATTCCTGTACCAGTACTAGTAATTGGTGATTTTAATGAAGTTTTAGCCAATAATGGTAGAAGTGTCAATTCCTTTTCCTCACCAGGTGTGGCTAAGTTAAATGATTTGGTTAATTATTGTGCTTTGATGGACTTACCCTTGCATGGTATAAGGTTCACTTAGGGAAATAGCTTATGCTCAAGCAAAATAGATAGGGCTTTGGTTTATCAGTCTTGGTTGCTAACTTATCCATCTCTGAAATTATGGGGTCTTAAAAAAGGTCTTTCTGACCACTTTCCACTATTGTTAGAATATGATTCAATCAATTAAGGGCCCAAACCTTTTAGATTCATGGACTTCTGGTTATTACATAAGGATTTCTCAAGTCTTGTTATGTAGTGGTGAAATCACAAAGAAAATGGAGTAAATGGTCCTGGTGTGGTAATTAGGAAGTTAAAGTTCTTGAAGGACAAATTCAAAACTTGGAATCTCTATACTTTTGGCAATATTGCGAAATGGATTGTAGAAATTAAGACTAAGATTGATAAATTAAATATTGAGTTTGAAACAACTGTTCCTACTCCAAAAAAGGTATAGGAAAAAAAGGCTCTTTTATCTGAATTATGGATGAAGCATAAGCAAGAGGAATCATATTGGAGGCAACTGTCTTAAGTCAAATGGCTAAAAGAGGGAGATCATAACACACGATTCTTTCATATCTCAACAACAATTAGAAATAAAAAGAACTCAATTTAGTGTATCAAGATGGACAGTCGAACTCTAATTGATCTAGATCAAGTCGAGGAAGCAATTTCAAGTCACTATAAGCAACTCTTCTTCAAAGGGTCTCGTGTCCCTTTCTTGCCTTAATGTCTAAACTTCAGAAAATTAAGTACAAAATCTGTTTTGGCTTTAGAAACTCCTATTTCTGTCGAAGAAGCGAAAGCATCAATTTGGTCTTGTGATAATAAGAAAGCACAAAGGATTGATGGTTTTAATCTTTAAAAAATTATGGCATATTATACACAAAGATCTAATGGAGTTTATTCAAGCTTTCTACATTTTGAGTTTCCTCCTTCAAAGTCTATGCTCCTCATTTATCACACTCATTCCAAAGATAGATGGTGCTTATTGACTTAAAGACTATTGTCCGATCAACCTTATAGGCAGTCTGTATAAGATTATTGCAAAAACCTTATCCCTACGGCTCAAAGGAGTAATTGGAGAAGTTATCAGTAATCCTCAGTTAGCATTTATTCATGGTAGATATATTCAGGATTTTGTGTTTATTGTAAATAAGGTCATTGACTCCTACAAGTGGAATAAATCACAAAAGGAGATTGTAAAATTGGATTTCAAAAAAGCTTTTAATTCAATTTCTTGGGATTATTTGAAGAATGTCATGGTCAAAAATGAGGTTTAGGAATAAGTGGAGATTATGGATGGAAAGGTGTATTTGTCAAGTGTCAGCGGCAGTTCTTGTAAATGGCTTTGCAATTGATTTTTTCTCCATGGACAAAGGAATCTGCCAAGGGCATCCATTATCCCCATTTCTCTTCACCATAGCGGAGGAGGCCTTATGTCAAATCTTGTAAAAGGCTATTGATTTGGGCATGTTGAAAGGTTTGGAAATTAAAAGAAATGGCATCTTCATTCCTTTCTTGTAATTTGCAGATGATACTGTGATTTTATGTCCTATTGATCTTAGCATGTTGATCACATTGAAAAGAATCCTTCTCTGTTTTAAACTGGTTTCTAGGTTGAAGGTTAATTTCCATAAAACAATTCTTATGGGAATTAATGTTGATGATGATTAGACTTTGAGTGCAGTTGGAGTGTTGAATGCAAAGTTTCCAACCTTCCTATTAAGTACCTTGGGCTATCGTTAGGAACAAACCCAAAAAAGAAATCAACATGGCTTTGGTTGTACACAAAATTCGATCTAAGCTCTCTGGTTAGAAAACAAGACATTTGTCCCTTGCAGGTAGGCTCACTCTCATAAAATCAGTCTCCCTAATCTTTATATCTATTACCTCCATTTTCAAAATGCCAAAAGCAATGGCTGCAGAAATATTGAGATTACAAAGAAGATTTTTTTTGGTCTGGGAATGCAGAAAAAGATAAAAGCCATGAAATAAATTAGGGGTATATTAAGAAAGCAAAGAGTTTAGGAGGCTTAGGTATTAGCTAAATCCTCCACAAAAATTAGGCTCTGCTATTCAAATGGGTATGGAGATTTCTAGATCAAATTGACTCTCTTTGTAAGTCAATAGTGAGGAGAAATATAATGTTATAGATTCTTTCTCTATCCAACAGAGCTCTTTTAGCTCTAAGAACTGACCTAGTATCACTTTTGTAATTCTTAAGGATAATATTGCTCAACAAATCTTTAGAAAAGGCATTAAAATATGGCTAGGAGTTGATAAACGCATTAAATTTTGGAAAGACCCATGGTTCAATTCTGCTTTGCTTTTGGAGATGTACCCAAAACTATTCTCAGATGCATTAAATCAAGATGTCACTATCTTTGGGTCAGGTTTATGGATGAATAATTCTTACCAATGGAAACTTGAATGGAGGAGTGATTTATTCTTATGGGAAGAGGCTATCTTAGAAAAATTACTCATAGACCTCATTGATTTTAGCCTTGAACAACTAAAGAATGATAAAATATTATGGGCTTTTGATAATAAGGGTGTATTCTCTGTCAAATTTTTTGTGAATAGCTAGAGTTACATAGCTCTGTTAGCTCTCTTCCATCTTGGAATCATATCTGGTGCAGTATATCTCCACCAAAAGTAGAAATCTTTATTTGGCTCACCCGTCATGGTAGAATTAACACAAGGAGCAATTTATCTCACAAGGGAATTCTTTATCCTTCTTTAAATGTGTGCCCCATCTGTAAAAAAGAGCTAGAGGAAGTTGATCACATCTTTCTTCACTGTCATGTTGCTTGGAATATTTGGACTAGAGTTTCCAATTGGTAGGAATTCGAATGGTGTGTACCAGTTCGTTACTGGAATTATTTCACCAATGGGACAATTTCTCAAAAGGGGATTCTTTTCAAAATAAGACATGGAGGTCTATTTTCTTCTTTGTTAAATGGTCCCCCTGGTTAGAAAGAAACAATATTGTTTTTGAGAACTTAGTTCTGAATTGTGAAAAATTATTTGATCTAGTATGAGCAAGAAATGAACACTGGTCAGTGGCCATGGATCCTTCCTTTCCCTTTTTGGCATCTCAACTTATATTATCGTCGGAATGTCTAAAAAATTGCGAAAAGGTTAAACCTCCTAAACCATTGGTTTATTGGTGTCCTCCCCCTTAGTCTACACTCAAATGGAATGTTGATGCCTCAGTTAAAGGAAAACCCAGTCCTGCTAGAATAGGTGGAGTGCTAAGAAACTCAAAAGGTTTGTTCCAAGCTGTTTTCTCTTGCCCAAATGGCTTCAAATACTCAAATGAGGCAGAATTGGATTCTATCCTCCATGCATTAACCATCTCTAAAGATACGAACATGTTGAGTAATTCCAATTTAGTTATTGAGTCAGATTCTTTCAATGCAATAATCTGGGTGAATGGACCAATGGAAAATTGTTCTTGGAAGCTATGAGATATGTGGTGCAAAATCAAAAACCTCCTCACTCTCCCAAATTATATCTCTGTCTGTCATGTTTTAAAAAAGGCAAACTCAATTGTTGATGCATTTGTTAAATTGGTTGTTAACAGCTCAGATTTCATCACCTAGTTTTCATTGTGAGTCTTGATATATAATACATTGATGTCTCGTTTGGCTTGTACCTATTAAAGGGTTTTTCACATATGAGGTGTTGTTAGGATTAGTTTTTTAGCTCTTGGGTACATGAGGAAGACTTTATGGTCTTTGGGTAGTCCAACCCCGCATATGTTTTTCCCTCGTTTTAATAGCAATAAAATATTTATTATAAAAGAAGGATGAATAAAATTGGCTATAGTTGAGTTGACCTCCCAAAGTCATAAGAAAAAAAAAGATATTAAGTATGACCAAGGTTTAAGTTGATCTCTTCTAACTCTAATTGAAGATAATATGAAAAATTTAATGATTCATATCACTATATATTTTTTTTTGTTATCATATGCCATGATATGATATATAAGATTTCAAGTATATGTTTCATATGAATTATATTATATGAGCACGAAAAGATATATAAAAATTTGTTTAAGTCTGACAGTGTATACTACTCCCTGTATTTTTTAATATATGTCGTTTAAGATTTTTATACATAAATCAAAAATTGTATTTAATAGGTGTTATCACATAAATAAAATACTATGTTATCCTTCATTAATTATTTTTAGAAATTATTATGCACCTCTAAAAAGAAATAATTAATGGAAGAGGAAAAAAGGTAGAGTTGAAAAAAATTAATTAATATTTGTAAATAATTATAAACATCATATTATTAAGAAACACAAATTCTTCTTTTAAACATCATATATTAAAGAATAGGAGGAGTATAATAGATAATAGTTATTCATTGAGTTTTTCTAAACTTACCACAACTACATCTTAGTATATAGTAGGTCATATAAATTAAAACACTAGGAAAAGAAGTTGATGAAAGGTAATCCTTGTTGGTACTATTTCCTTTTCCATAGATTCCTTGCAATTTGATTTAAACTCTTGAAGTCATGTAATTAATAAAGGTCATATCTAAGGAATATAAAGATTTGTAATCCCATATTCTTAGCATCTTTGCAATGTTATGAATCTATGAATGTTGGAGATAAGCAGGTGATTGATGTTGACAATTAGAGGTGTCATTCTCAAATCATGTGCCATCTTATTTATGGGTTAGAAATGATATGAGTTGAGATCACTTCTCAGGTCCCAAAATAAAGCTTCAGTCCAACTTAAAAAATCAGATGAGCTCTTTAAGGATAAAAGAGTTCTTATAGGTTATTTGGAATGATAGGAAGGATTAACCACATAAGTATTTCTTAATTTTCTAAATTCTAATTAGTTTCTTAGATGCTTTAAGTGAGATATAATAGATGAAATAAAGTATGTTAATTTTTTATGAGTTTGGTTTGTTGCTCCAGTATTTAATTGTCTTAAATTTATCTATTGTCTAATACTTATTTGACCTCTATATTTAAATCGTCACACACGAACAATTAAAATTTGAACTTAAAATTTTACCATTTTAAAAATAATTTCATCAATTATGTTTGTTAAGCTAAAATTTTGCTTAAGATAATTTTTTGTTAGGTAATCATTGATATAATTTTATTTTCATACAGGAAGACACTGAGTTTCTTAGTTCAACATCGATTTTATATATTCAACAAATAAGTATGCAATCAATAGTCTAGTGATAAAACGTACTACTTAAACAAAGATTTAGATTTAAAAATCTCTCTAGTTTTTTTTTAAAAAATAATGAATAAATTTCCTTAAAAAATCACCCAATAAAATTCAGTGATTATTCTATCAATTCAAGTTATTAGATGTTAAAATAATCACTCACTTGTTCCCTGAAAAATTTCACCATAGATGACATGCACGATAACAATAAACAAACCATGGTAGCATTCTTTTATGCCACTTGAAAAATACACGAGTCTTTTTTTGGGCCCTCAAGAGAAAGGATAAGATTCGGATAAAGATCGAGAAGTGATGAAGAATTCTGCCTGATAATTATCAATTATGTGATATGCTTCGATTAAAATTGCGATTCTGATCACATTACAATCAAGTCTTTAAATAATGCAAAATTGCTTTATAAATTATTGATGAAGTTTTCTATCATTATTGATCTGAATTTTTACTATTAATTTGTTCCACTTATCTATAATAATTATAGCTACTTTGGTTCGTGACTTATTTAAAGTAATTGAAGATTATTTGAGAATTTTAATTTCAAATAGATGTTTTGTATTTGGAATAGATACTTTATTGTAATATATATTAATATACATACGTGAGTAAATGTGTCTATGTACATACACACACTCACACATATATATATATATAAGAATTTTCAATAATTATGTCTTTATGAATAATTGATGTTTTTATAACTAAATAATAAATGGTAAATCACAAATCTATTGATTGAACTTTTTAATCTTTTAATTTTGGTATTTAAACATTATTTTGTTCAATTAAATGTTTGAATTAGTAAAATTATTTTCAATGTAGTATTTTTCTCCAATTTACAAGATCAATGGCTACCAAATGAAAATTCATCTGACTCGATATCAAATTTTGTACATTATTTCAATTAATTATATATAGATGTATAATTTTTTTCATTCTAAATATAAAATTTGTTAATTTCAAATTCAATTTTTGTTTCTATCACTATAAAAGTTATTCAAAATATATACAAAAAATAAATAAAAAATAAATTTTATATTTAAAATGAAAAAATTCTATATTCAAATTTTATATACATAATTAGTTGAAATAATATATAGAATTTGATATCACGTCAGATAAATGTAACAGAGTTACATATTTTGTCATTCAAATAAGAAAAAGTATCACACTGAAAATAATTTTTCCGGTTTAAACATTTGATTAACCAAAAAATATTATCTAGACACTAAAATAAAAAAATTAAAAAAATTCAAACGCCAAATTTGCAATTTACCCAATAAAAAATATTTATAGTTTTCAATGTAAATATTAATTACAAGTTATAATAATAAAAATTCATTCAATTTTAATTTAAAAATTAAAAGTACAATAATTTTAAATGAGTAAAAATTATAATAATTATTGAAACATCGGGCGAACACACGTATGCACGCAAGAGAATAAACACACATGCACACAAGAGAAAAAATTCAATGAATGACTCACTTCTCTAGAAAATAAATTTTTTCTCATACATTTATGGTTGCGCATTCAATGTGCGTAAATAGATAAATATCTTTATTTAGTATTATAACTTTTTAATTTTAAAAATTTATTTATTTATTTTCTTTGACTTTACGAAGCCACATGAAATTTTTATAATTTAAATTATAAAAGGGGAACGTTAGGATTAATTGAGTTTTGATATTAAAATAATAGTGGATTCAAAATTTTCAAGGACTAATCATAATTTGAAGTTAAATTTAGATCATTTGAGGAAATGTTTACAATTCTACGTGACAGTTAGGTACACACTGATGAAAGAAACTAAATTAGTACTCGGCTAACTTTATTTATTTTTAGCTTTGTATTGGTTAATCAAATCTATATATCTACACAAAGTTTGAATGATATTTATAGTTTTCTCACTCCTTTCAAGTAACGAGAGTTTGATTTTATTTTCTTTGGTATTTTGTAAGTACCGATTAATTAGTACTATAATTAAGTTGAATTAAGTAAGATATTATTGTATCCAAATTAATTTAATTTAATTTAAATTTGAATTAAAATTAAAATTATTATTTAAATTTAATTTGTTAATTTTTCAATCGAGTTTGTCTATGCAAACCAGCTAATTAGTGGTAAAAGCCAAACTAATAGCAACTTGAATAATATGTCACCAAGTAAATCACTAACAAAAATATTTTGAAAAAGGCAATAAACGTTATAATAATTGTTAATTAAGTTACGTATATTTGTTTGAAATATGTGTTTTTCTATCAAAGCAAATATTAAATGGCAGAGTACTGGTAGACGTCTCCAAAATAGGAGTAGCTATCACTAAAATTAAAAAATAATAATAATAATGAAACAGAATTTCGTCAACTTACGTAAAAAAATATAGATTACGTGCCACAAATATAAAGGCTAATTATGAAACTATGAAACATTGGCATGCAAATGCAATTAGGTGGCGATGTATCAATCAAATACTAAATATTTTAATCATTTTGACTTGTACACGTAAATGGGCAAATGTCTCTAATTAGTTTGGTGTTATGGTTCAACTGAATTTTTGATACCTTTCTCACGTAAAATATGTCCCTTATGGCTTTGTCTATACTCGGCCTGGTCAAGGAGGATATACTACAATCGACGTTCATATGGGAAAAATTCATGAAGGGAAAGTGTGGTTTTCTATAGTAGGGTTAAGGTGTTTGTTTCAGATATCTCATCTTGCTTATATCCTATCTAGCATGGAAATTCTTATTGAATTACGTTTTATGTTTCAAAAATATTTATTCATTTCTTTATTTAAAACATTTTTTCCTATTTTTTAATAAATTTCTAAAAATATTATTTTCTCATTTCGTTTTTGTATTTCTCCATTTCTGCATTTTCATTTCCGTACAACATAATTTATATCTCATCTTGCTTAGGGGTGTCGTAATGGTGAAAATATGGTAAATGAAGGAAAAATAATAATCATAGTCAGTGGCAGAATCAGAATTTTACGTTAATGAAGTCAATATGCGTGTAAGTGTATGTTTTTCTTACTTAATCTTGATTTTTTTTTTTAATTTTTAGTCTATAACTTAAAAAAAAAAAAAAAAAGTTTGCTAGGTTAATTTCAATGTGAGTTCATGTGAAAATGGCTTCAAAATAATTTTTTAATATTTAATTTTTTTATTCAATTGCTGGAATATTAAACACAAACAAATTTATAAAAAATTAATTTAATAAATATTTACTTAATTTAATTATCAATTATATTGTACATCAATTAAAAATTTAATTTTTGTTATAATTTTTCAACGTAAAATAAAATAAATTAGATTAATTAGTATGTGTAGTAAACTATTTCTACTTTTTTATTAAAATAACATAATTTTTAAAATTTAATTATAAATCAATTCACAAGGAAACTTATTTTCTAAATATTATAGTACATGTTTATCACAAATGACAACTGATGCAATATTCATGAAAGTGTGATTCATAATCAGATATTTAAAAGGGAAGTCAGTCTGTCCCTCGCCTAACTTAACCACCAAGAGTTCCAGAGCTTTGTACAGAAAGCACCAGACTTGCAGTTCAAATTTCACCGCAGTAAAGAGAAAGGGATAAATCAAATTGAATCAAAATTTGATTTGGTTTAAATCAATTTTTTAAAAAAATAAAATTTAAAATATTTTAATATAAATAGTATATTTAACATATTTTTAATATAAATAATACTTTTAAATAGAATTTAATTATTTTAGTTCGATTTAATAACATTGAATACAATTTAATTTAATTTAATTTAATTTTAAATAAATTTGATCGGTTTGTCTCAATAAAAAAATTTTATCTAAAAATTGAATCAAATCAAATTAATCAAAAATTTTTTTAAAAAATTAAACCTAATTAAAATTATATTTGAATGAAATTGAATGAACCAAATTGATTTAGTTCAATCAATTTTTTCAGTTTTTATCAAACACCATATTCCTGTTCATGTGTTTAGTGAGTAAATTTTCAATATGGTTACACAGTAACTAAAAGCAAATTTTGCACTTGATTACATAATTTATCATTTATTTTTTTATTTATTAATTTATGTGATTTAGAAAGCAATTCTCAAGTTCAATGTCTAAAAAATATATATATATATATATATATATATATATATATATATATATATA